>JAJOOE010000316.1:0-59158 GCA_036250405.1 Solanum raphanifolium | reverse complement strand
AAAATTTACAGCCTTTCGAAAAAGTCATGGCTCATCGGAAAAGTCATAATTGTTTGCAAAAGTCACTACTCATCGGAAAAGGCACAACCCTTTGGAAAAGTCACAACCTTTTGAAAAAATCACAACCCTTCAGAAAAGTCATAACGCGTCGAAAATGTCAAAACCCGTCAAAAAAGTCACAACCCATTGGAAAAGTCACAACTCTTTGAAAAAATCACAACTCTTTAATATGAAAGGGTATCTACTTTAAATATAATACAAATAATTAAATTAAAAAATAAAATAAATTAAGTATTTTTAATTAGGGGTATTATAGTAATTTAACATTCAATTTAGGAATTAATGCTTTTAAGGTAGTGTATATATATATATATATATATATGATCTTTCAATTAATGTGAATTATAGCATATACTCTTTTAAATTAATTAAAATTTGTAAACAAAAACATTATATAAAAATGAAATTCCTTATTGTTATAAATATAGTGAATGTCTATCTTTTAGAGAATATTTAGGAACCCTAACTTTGGGACCAAGTCAATTTCCCCCTATAAATAGAAGAGTCATCTTCATTGTAAAATCATCCTTCAAGAGAAATACTATGTCTTCTAACTTCTCCCTACTTTCTTCTTCTTATTATTTATTGTGTCATAACAAATTATGAACACGAGACTCTACAGTCTCAAAGAGTGAAAGTTAATAAGGTATTTATTTATTCTTTTGCTTTTAATTTTAATGGACAATCTTACGAAACTAGAGTTCGTTTCCCTTCATAGTTTGGGAAGGGACTACCTTTCATGGGTGTTGGATGCTGAAATCCACCTTGATGCAATGGGTCTTGGAGACGCCATAAAAGATGAATATAAAGCACAAAAGCAGAACTGTGCAAAGACTATGATATTTTTGCATCATCATTCGAGATTCTAAAAATCGAATATCTCACAGTTAAGGATCCACCTGTTTTATGGAGTAGCCTGAAAGAAAGATATGACCACTTGAAGATGGTCATACATCCAAAGGCACGATATGATTGGATGCATCTAAGGCTACAAGACTTTAAGTCTTTAGTATAATTCTACCATGTTCAAAATCACTTCTCAGTTGAAACTATGTGGAGAAACGGTTAGTGAGATTGATATTATAGAAAAGATGTTCTTCATTTTTCATGCCTCAAATGTTCTCCTACAGTAACAATATCGAGAGAAAGGTTTCAAAAAGTATTCTGAACTAATTTCTCATCTTCTCGTGGCTGAGCAAAATAATGTTTTATTAATGAAAAATCAAGGGAATTGGCTTAATGTGTCCGAACCACTTCCTGATGATAATGAGGCATACACCCACCATACTAGGAGTGAAAAATGTTGCGGACCTGATCGTGCTGGTGGACGTGAAAGTGGACGTGGACGTTGATCGTAATTATGGTCAAGAACGAAATTATTTTCCTGGTGTTCATCATTCATCAAATAAAAATTATCATCAAAAGGAAAAAAGAAAGGATGAGAAACGTGAAGCAATTAGGGCAGGTTGTTTTCGATGTGGTGGAGAAGGTCATTGTGAACGTGATTATCGTACTGCCAAATACTTTGTTGAACTTTACCAAGATTTGCTAAAGAAGAAATAGAAAAATCCTGAAGCGAATTTTGTCTCTTAAAATCAAGTTGAAATCACACACTTGGATGTTGCAGATTTCTTCACACATCCTCAAGGAAAGATAGATCACTTGATTGGTGATGGTTCTGTGGCCATGGAGGAGTGAACATCTTATTTGTCTTTTTTTAGTAGTTATTAAATAAAACATGTAAAGATACTTGCTTACATGAGTGTTAGTTTTTCTCTTTTTAGTTAGTATTAATTAGTTTTGTAATTCATTATTGAATTGAACTTGAATTTTATTTTGACTTAGTTAAATAATATTTTTTTCTACTATATTTGCTTGGTAAAAATAAAAGAAAAAAAAACTGCATCTTATTAATGTCATTTATAAATGTACATTTAATTTGTATTTTTATCTCGGATATTTGAGCTAATTTTTATATTTGGAAAAGTTTTTGATGACTATTTTTTAGTCAAACACTAAACCCTATTATGTGTTTATAAAAAAACTAAGACTTAAATTGGTCTAGTGAATAAATAATACAGCTACTATTAGTTTGTATTCTAATAGGTTTTTGTATATTTTTACTATATGATGTGGTTGAATATTTAATATATTGAGTTTATTAAGTATATAAAAAATAGTGTGCTGAAAAGCTATTGAATATCTATTTAATTATTGTACAGTAGTTAATGCGTTTTTATACTTGTAAAAATGTCAAGTAACATAACTTGTTTATAGAAGCACGAAAAAAAAATAAAAAAAATATACAGTGGTATACTATTAACACTCCGGAAGCTAGTAGGCAAACTAAAGCTTGACGTTAGGGTTAGAGACTGGAAATGTACCTCCTCGTACCTTAAAATAAATGTTTTTTGTGTTTGAACATCAAGGTTCAAACCCCAAGGACCAACCATGGGTCCTTGAGGAATGCACAAAAATGTGCCTGGGCAGTGTGACCCAGGAGGGGCGACTCACGCCCCGTAGGCTCCCCCATGCCTCGTGGGTGAGGGGCCATAGATGGAGTCTAGAGGGTCAGGTCCCAGAACCCCAACCCATGCTTCACCAGAACGGGCCGTGGGTCCAACCACGTTCCATCTGTGAAGGGGTCGTGGGTGATGACTCAAAATCGTTTTTGGGAATTAGTTAAGGGGTACTTTGGGGTTTTCCATTTTAAGTTAATATGAAGTGACATCGTTTAGTATTAATTTAGACTAACTATATATAGTTTTAAGACCCTCAAATCAAGGCATCTTCTTCATAACTCCAAATTCCCATATCAAAAACCCATTTTCCCCCCCAAAACTCTCTCTCTAGAACTCCAAGAAAAAGAAGAAGAAAATCAAGCTAGGGTTTGAAGAAGAAGGCTTTTTCACTCAATTTCTTTGGAGAATCAAAGCTAATGTATGGTAGCTTTTCATCCATGGATATAATTCGTCAATGGAGCCCCTTCAAAACCCCCAATCTCAAAGCATGAAATCCCAAAAGTTAGGGTTTGACTTCAATCTCATGAATTCCTTTCAAATTCATTTTTAATGATGGAATTATATTTTATTATGGATATATTGATGATTTTATATAGTTTTATGTTGAATCCCCCAAGGATCCATGAATTCTCCTATTTTCCCAATTTGGATCTCAAACTGTGGGTAATGATTGATGCAAGTAGAATATGATAGAATTATGCATGTAGCAATTGAACTACTTGAATTATGTTATCATCCATGTCTAATGTAGTAATTCGAGATGTGTTGATGGATTGTGATCTATGGTCCTTGAAGGAAAAAGTATGAGAATTATGCATGATTATGAGGTTTATGTATATGTTTTATGAACACTTTAAGAGTAAAGTGAATATGAGTATGGTCTAGTGGTTGTGTTGTTGGATGATTATCCTCATGTACACACTTATGCATAAATATGCTATGATGTGATAGGTTTTCTCACAAATATGATGATTCTAAGGTTGAAAGGTTATTCTCACCTATTGAATATATGATCTATCTTATGAATTATGTTGGATTGAGTGTCAAGGCATTCTTCCATGAATATGAACTTCATTCAAGAATTATTATGTACTCCATGGGAATGATGCTTAGCACCGAGTGGATATTGAATATGAGATCAAAGATCCCCCTGTAGAAAGGGTGGGTTTCTAGAAATCATCTCCTAGAGATGGAAGCTCCCCCATTAGAAAGGATGGGTTTCTAGTAGCAATCTCCTTATCCCATAAACTATGTGCCTCTATAGGTTATTTATCTAGTGGATCCACCTAAAAGCTAAAAGTATGGTTTTACCTTAGGCAAGTAAGACATCCCTTTTTTGTGTGGGTAACATCTGATTCCATGGAAGCTCACATGGTCTATGTCGATTAAGTCTTATTCCCAATATGATAAGGATATGAATTATGAACTATTGCTACTCAAGAATCTTTACTTGATATGGGTGGGATTATGGGATCTTATTCATGCATTGCACAAGTATGCTTTGAGGTTATTTATGGTATGCTCCTTTTATGGTATGATGGTCTATGAGTTAATTATGCTTATGATTCATGGTTTTCCATTTTCTTCAAAATGATTCTTTAACTTAGCAAATTGCATGCATTCAACTAAAATGTCTATTTTTGCATGTTTTAAAGGTTTTTATGCACGGCTATCATACTTAGTGCATTTTTGTACTAACTCATATTTTCCTATACTTTTCCCAAGTGTAGGGTCTGGTTCTTAAGGTGGTCATCATTTGGTTCAAGCTTGGATTGGACTATTCTCCTTGCTTGTGGTGAGTCCTCATGATTCGAGGATGGGAGATTCACTTTGATTTTCATTTCTAGTATTTCATTTTCAGAATATGTTGTATGGGCTATGTCCCTTTTCATTTAAACTATTGTAGTAGAGGGCTAATTGAGACAAGTTTAGACTTGCGCATTCCTTTATAAAGATTTTTGGACTTAAATGCGCTTTTACTCTTATTGTTCTATTGCTTTATGTTATGATATGCTAAGTCGGCTTTTCAAATGTTGGCCCAAGCTACGACTACTCAAGTTCAAGCTTTGACTACTCAAGCTCAAACGGTGACGGCTCAGGCCAATAGAGATGTTGGAACTTGTAACACCTCGAAAACCAGACATAGAAAATTGCTGCAGAAAAACATCAGAATCTGTCAACCATGGCAGGGTTCACTGACAGTGAAAGAAACCACGGTCCGTTGACATGCCAGTTACTTATGCCCCAGAAGAGAAGGACCACGGGACCCTTCACGGGCCGTGGATCACCCCACGAGCCATGGAAAGGCTCGTGTAATGCAGGGCAGAACCCCACCAAGCTCAGTCACCAGACCAAGGGACCCTTCACGGGCCGTGGTCTTGATGACGAGCCGTGGTGACCTCTGTGAAGTCCAACCAATGTATCCATTAGCCCAGGTGAAGGACCACGAGGGCCTTCACGGTCCGTGGTCCTCCACACGGTCCATGGTTAGGGTTCGTGGACAGGACCTCCTCGACCAACAGCTACTGAACCAAGACCACAACCAGCTCCACGGTCAGTGCCCCTTCACAATTCGTGGAAGTGGCCATGGTCAGCCCTACCAGATTTTTAAGTAGGGATGTTTTGGTCTTTTACCCAATTCCATGGACCCCTAAACTATGTGGTTTTGATCAGTTTTAGCCTAGTAAACAAATTAGAAGTTACCCTAGTCAAATCCTTCAACTAGAAATTGATCAAACTAGAGAAAAAGAGGAGACATAGTCGAGCAGCCATAGTTCAAGAATGCAACAGGTTTTCATTAGCCCCAACCCCGAAATCGAAAGATTTATCCATGAATGTCGTCATCAAGTATGTGGATTTCAATAGTGGGTTGCTTTCACTAATTGGGTCCCTAGATTTTAGTCAGAATCCTGATTCCCTTAATATTATCTTGACCTAGAGTTTCTTGAATGTTAGAATTGTTGTGTTTTAGCTGTTAGAATGATCCAAATCATATTATCATGTTGTAGTATTGTTTTTTCCCAGAATCATGCATAAACTCATAACCCTAGCTATGTAGTTCTTTTAGTTAATGAATTACACATGCTAGGTCAGTTAATTCAGTTATATATAAACATGCATCATTTTCTAATGCATTATAATCAGTATATTAATGTTGCATTCTCAGTATGCATGTCAGTATTTTCAGCTATCCAGTATTACAACATTTTAGTCATAAAGTGTTAATTACTTAATTCATTGGGTGAAGCTTAATACCGAGTGGATTAGGGTAAGTCACCCTTAAGTCCCAGAACTACGTGCCTCATAGGTTAAGTTCCCTCTGTTGGGCATTACATTTTAGTGGTCACGTCACCATGCCTCTATACCTCTGGTAGGGTATATTAGGTCCTCTAGATAGGGCATATACATTGGACTCCACATTTATCTGCTGTGGTTTTATGTCGGTTATTAGTAGCTCCCTTACACTTCAGTCAGATTCTATTGCATTGGCCACGTTATTAGTACAGTTCAATATTCAGTCTCAGCATGTTATAAACTTGGTCATTGTATGCAGTTTAGTCATGTACAGTACTTTCAGTATCCTTATCTTGTTCAGATTATACCATTGCTTTATTGCTTGTTCAGTTATGTTATTGTTTAGCTTTATTCTATCCTACATGCTCAGTACCTTTCAAGTACTGACGCATACCCTGCGCTACATCTACTCGTGATGTAGGTTCAGGTCCTCAACAGTCAGATCATGCATAGATCAGTTCTCGATCTTCAGTTCAGCAGCATTGAGTCCTCATTCTGCGAGGACTAGTGACATGATTATCTTTCTTGCTGTTAGCTTTAGTTTAAGTTTTGCTAGATCGAGCTAGGGCATGTCCCAACATTTTTAGTCAATAGAGGCGTATTTCAGACATAGTTAGTTTCAACTTTAGTGTTAGAGTTTGAATTTACATTTGTATTCAAACTCTCAGTTTCTTATATTCAGTTCAGTATATGGGTATCCCTTATCATTTTAGATTTTCATATGATTTAGCTTCCGTATAGTGTTTATTGATTCAGTTTACTTTAGTATGCTTATGACATGCCAACAGGGTTAGCTTGGGGTCACTGATGATCATAGGTCCCGTGTCTGCGTCCAGGGGGTAGCCTTGGGGAGTGACAAACTTGGTATTAGAGAACTAGGTTTAAGAGTCCTAGGATGTCTGAAAAGTCACACCACGTAGAGTCCTTTTCATGGGTGTGAAGTGCACCGCATTCTAATAAGAAGGAGGCTACGAAGTGTTTTAGGAAAACTTCAATTTCTTTGTTACTCTTATCATGCATAACGTATGATCTAATTCCTTGTGCTAATCCTTCGTTATGTGCTTTCAGATAATGCCTCATCATAGAGCTTATGGAAGGAATGCGAACGGCAGAAATGCTAATGCAGATCCTCCAGTCCCAGATCAGAAAATTTTGAATGATGAATTTTGGAACGCTATGCAACTGTTGGCTCAGAGTGTGACCAACCAGAACATTCAGCACGTTCCAGTTCTGACAAATGCTAATGTTGGGTCAACTGCAACCAGAGTTCAGGATTTTGTTAGGATGAATCCGCCTGAGTTTTTAGGTTTGCAGATTTGTCAGGATCCCCAAAACTTCATTATTGAGGTCAAGAAGGTCTTTGAAGTGATGCAGGTAATTGGGAATGATCGGGTTGAATTGGCATCTTACCATCTTAAGGATGTAGCTCATATATGGTATACTCAGCGGAAAGAGAACAGGGGTACAAATGTAGCTCTTATCACTTGGGAACACTTTAGTGAGACCTTTCTGGACATGTTCTTCCCAAGAGAGTTGAGGGAGGCAAAAGCTCAGGAGTTTATGAATTTGAGGCAGGGTTCTATGACAGTCCAAGAGTATGGACTCAAGTTCACCAAACTCTCTAGGTATGCTCCTGACATGGTGGCCAATTCCAGGGCTCAAATGAACAAGTTCATGTATGGGGTATCTGATCTTGTGAAAATAGAGTGTAGGAATGCTATCTATGTTGCTGGAAAATATGATCATCTATAGGCTCATGACTCATGCTTAGCAGGTTGAGGGTGATAAGCTTAGGGAACAAGCCAAGGAGAATAAGAAGGCTAGGACAGGGAACTATGACTATTCTCAACATAAATCGGGTTGTGTAAATCTCTCGCAGTTTCAGTAGAAGTCTTCAACTCCAGCACCTTCATCAGCTAGTGTTCCATCCTTCAAGTTCTGTAATAATAAAAAAGGTAGGGAATCAGGCTCTAAGTCTCAAGCTAGTATTTCAGGCACCAGAATCTACCTTACTTGTTCAAAGTATGGTAAGAACCATCGGGCGAGTGCCGTGCAGAAAAGGAATGATGTTTTGGGTGTGGTCAGTCTAGTCACAGGTTGAAAGACTGTCCTTCTAAATAGGGTCAAGGAGGCAATAATAGTAGAGCTCAGTCCACACCTTCAGCCGCACCAACATGTAGCCCGACTCAGCAAGGTAACTTATCTGGTACAGGTGGCGGTCAGTGCCAAAACAGGTTGTATGCTCTTCAGGCTCGTCAGGATCAGGAAGATTCTTCGAATGTAGCCACTGGTACATTACGAGCCTTTGAGTTAGATATTTATGCTTTGTTAGATCCAGGGGCTACTCTTTCTACTGTAACTCCTTATATAGCAGTCAACTTCAATGTTAGTCCAGAAACTCTCTCATAACCATTCTCAGTCTCTACTCTAGTCGGTGACCCATTCATAGCTAGATGGGTATACATAAATTACCCTGTGACACCCTCCCAGAAAGTCACCTCAACAAACCTTGTAGAGTTAGAAATGGTAGACTTCGATATCATTGTAGGCATGGATTTGTTACATTCATGTTATGCCTTAGTCGATTGTAGAGCTAAGATTGTTCATTTTCAGTTCCCAGACGAACCATTCTTAGAATAGAAGGGTTGTATCCTAGCGCTTATGGGTCCATTCATATCTTACCTTAAGGCCAGAAAGATGATTTCTAAGAGGTATCTCTATCATCTAGTTTGGGTTAAGGATTTAAGCTCTGAAACCCAAACTCTTGAGTCAGTTCCAATAATCAATGAGTTCCTAGAGTATTTCCAGAAGATCTTCCTGGAGTTCCTCCCGAAAGGGAAATTGACTTCAGAATTGATCTCCTTCCAGATACCCTACCTATTTCTATTCTTCCTTACTGAATGGCTCCAACAAAGCTTAAGGAATTGAAAGAGCACTTGAAAGTCCTTCTAGATAAGGGCTTCATCAGACACAGTATTTCTTCATAAGATGCATTGGTGTTGTTCGTGAAAAAGAAATATGGTTCTCTCAGAATGTGCATTGACTATAGGCAGTTGAAAAAGGTCACAATAAAGAATAAGTATCCCATCCCCAGGATTGATGACTTTTTTTACCAACTTCAGTGTCCTAGCCATTTCTCAAAGATAGACCTCAAATCCGGTTATCATCAGCTTAGAGACAGAGCTAGTAACATTCCAAAAATAGCATTCAGAACTCGGTATGGTCATTATGAATTTGTAGTTATGTCATTTGGACTAACCAATGCTCCTGTTGCTTTCATGGATTTGACGAATAGAGTGTTCAAGCAGTATTTAGAGTTGTTTGTTATTGTCTTTATTGATGATATCCTCATTTACTCTAGGAATGAGGAAGAACATGCGAATCATTTGAGGGTTGCTCTGCAAACTCTCAAAGATCGTCAGTTATTTGCTAAGTTTAGCAAATGTGAGTTTTGGTTGCAATCGATTTCTTTCCTTGGTCACATTGTGTCTAGCGAAGGGATCCGAGTGGATTCTCAGAAAATAGAAGCAGTGAAATAGTAGCCCAAGTTTCTTGGGCCTAGTGGGTTATTATAGAAGGTTCATGGAAAGGGTAGCCTCTCCATTGACTAAGTTGATGCAAAAGAAGGTTAAGTTTCAGTGGTCAGATGATTGTGAGAAAAGCTTTGCACAAAAGAAAACTAGGTTGACTACAGCTCCCGTTTTGACCCTACCAGAGGTTTCAGACAATTATTTTATCTATTGTGATTCATACAGAGTCGGCCTAGGTTGTGAGTTGATGTAGCAAGGTAAGGTTATAGCTTATGCTTTTAGACAACTTAAGGTTTATGAGAAGAACTATTCAACTCATGACCTCGAGCTTGCAGCAGTGGTGTTTGCATTTAAAAGATTTGGAGACACTACTTGTATGGTGTTCATAGACCATAAGAGCCTTCAGTATATGTTCACCCAGAAATAGTTGAATCTTCGCTAGAAGAGATGGCTAGAGTTCTTCAAGGATTATGAATTTAGTGTGCATTACCATCATGGTAAGGCCAACGTAGTAGCAGAGTCTCTTAGCAAACTATCTATGGGTAGTGTAGCACATGTTGAGGAAGAAAAAATGGAACTAACAAAGGAGGTTCACATGCTTGCTCGCTTGGGAGTTCGCCTTATGAGCATATTAGATGGTGGTGAACAGTTTAGAATGGGTCAGAATCTTCATTGGTAGTAGAAGTTAAGGAAAAGCAAGACAGTGATCCCATATTGCTTCAACTAAAGGGTGCAGTCCATCAGCAGAGAGTTGAGGTTTTCTCCTAAGAGGGAGATAGTGTGCTTCGCTATCAAGGTCGATCATGTGTTCCTAAGGTGGGTGAGTTGAGACAACAGATTCCTACAAAAGCCCATAATTATAGATATTCTATTCATCGAGGTGCCACTATGATGTATTGTGACCTGCGGGAAGTCTTTTAGTGGAATGGCCTAAAGAGGGATATAGCAGATTTTCTGGTTAAGTGCCCTAATTGTCAGCAAGTCAAGGTAGAACATCAGAAACTAGGAGGTATGACTCAAGAGATCGACATTCCTACTTGAAAGTTGGAAGTGATCAACATGGACTTCATCACAATTTTACCTCGTACTCGCAGACAACATGACTCCATTTCGGTGATTGTTGACGGTGCTACTAAGTCTGCATGCTTTTTGGATGTCAAAACTACAGATTCGGTGGAGGACTATGCCAAGCTTTACATTAATGAGATAGTCAGGTTGCATAGGATTCGTTTGTCTATTATCTCAGATAGAGGTCCTCAATTTACCTCTCATTTATGGAAGTCATTTCAGAAAGGTCTTGGTACTCATGTTAATCTTAGCACAACATTTCATCTGTACACAGATAGGCAGGCAGAGTGTACCATTTAAACCTTAGAGGACATGTTGAGAGCTTGTGTGATCAATTTCAAGTGTAGTTGGGCTGATCACCTTCCTCTTATAGAGTTTGTTTACAATAATAACTACCATTCCAGTATTCATATGGACCCTTATGAGGCATTGTATGGGTGTAGATGTAGATCTCCACTTGGTTGGTTTGAAGTAGCTGAAGCAGCCTTGATAGGGCCAGATTCAGTTCATGATGCTATGAATAAAGTGCAACTCATTAGAGATAGACTCAAGATAGCCTAGAGTCGCCAGAAGTCCTATGTAGATGTAAGTAGAAGGGAATTAGAGGTCCAAGTTGATGATTGTGTTTTCGTGAAAATATCACCTATAAAGGGGGTGATGAGATTCGGCAAGAAAGGAAAGCTCAGTCCTACATATGTTGGCCCTTACTAGATCTTGAAAAGGGTTGGTAAAGTGGCTTATGAGTTAGAATTGCCAACAAAACTACCAGCAGTGTATCCGATTTTTGACATTTCGTTTCTGAAGAAGTGTGTGGGTAATCCAACATCTATTGTACCTGTAAAAAGTGTGGTTGTGAAAGATAGTCTCATTTATGAAGAGGTACTAGTCAAAATCCTTGTTCGTCAGGTTCGAAGGTTGAGAAACAAAGAAGTCACTTCAGTCAAGGTTTTGTGGAGGAGTCGGTTCGTAGAGGGAGCTAATTTGGAAGTAGAAGCAGCCATGAAGGCCAAGTATCCTCACCTCTTTCCTTTCGAATCCATTCTAGCTCGAGGTAACAGTTCCTCTTCAGTTTTTATGTGATTCATGCATTTTCATTCTTAGCATCATGTTCCTTAAATTTGTACTTGCTTTTTTAGCGTATTTGCATGTTCTTGGAACTTAGTTCAGTCAGAAATCAATTTCTAGTAAATAGTGGTTGGGTTTGCAGCTCTTTCCCTCCCTATCCAACTAGTTTAGACTTCATTCGAGGATGAATGTTCCCAAGGGTAAGATATTAGAACACCTTGGAAACCAAACTTAGAAAAACAAGAATATATGAACCACGACAGGGTTCACGAACTGTGAAGGGAACCACGGTCTGTTAATCTACCTGTGGCTCATGCCCCCAGAAGAGGTGGACCACGGGACCATTCACCGGCCGTGGACCACCCAACGAGTCATGGGAAGGCTCATGTAATGTCAGGCATAACCCCACCAAGTTCAGTCACCAGACCATGGGACCCTTCACGAGCCGATGTGGCTTCCGTGAAGTTGAGCGAGTGTAGCCCTTGGCCCATGTGGAGGAGCACGAGGGCCTTCACTGTCCGTGGTAAGGGCTAGCGAACAGGACCCCCTAGACCAAAAACTACTGGACAAAGACCACGACCAGCCCCACGGTCCCTGAAAATGGCCGTGGTCAGCCCTGCCAGATTTTTATGTAGGGATATTTTGATCTTTTACCCTATTCGTTGGACCCCTAAACTACATCATTTAACCCTTAAACGACGTGGTTTTGATCAGTTTTAGCCTAGTCAAATCCTTCACCTAAAAATTGATCAAACTAGAGAAAAATAGGAGAAATAGTCGAGCAGCCCTAGTTCAAGAACGCAACAATTTTTCATCAGTTCTATCCCCAAAATTGAAAGATTTATCCGTGAATTTCATCACCAGCTATGTGGGATTTCACTAGTAGGTTCTTTCACCCATTGGGTCCCTTGATTTCAGTCAGAATTTTGATGTCTTTAGTATTATCTATAGACCTAGAGTTTCTTAAATGTTAGAATTGTTGGGTTTTAGTGGTTAGAATGATCCAAATCATACTATCATGTTGTAGTATTGTTTTTCCCCAGATTCATGCATAAACATAGAACCCTAGATCTGTAGTTCTTTTAGTTAATGAATTACACATGCTAGGTCAGTTAATTCTGTTATATATAAACATGCCTCAGTTTTCAACTGCATTATTATCAGCATATTAATGTTGCATTCTCAGTTTTTATGTCAGTAATTTGAGCTATCCAGTATTATAGCTTTTGTGTCATAAAGTGTTAATTACTTAATCAATTGAGAGAAGCTTAATACCGAGTGGACTAGGGTCAGTCACCCTCAAGTCCCAAAACTACGTGGCTCGTAGGTTAAGTCTCCTCTGTTGGGTATTACATTTTAGTGATCACACCAGCATGCCTCTAAACCTCTGGCAGGGTATATTGGGTATTCTCGATGGGGCGTATACATCGGACTCCTTATTTAGATTATGTGGTTTTATGTTGATTATTAGTAACTCCCTTATAGTTCAGTCAGATGCTATTGCATTGGCCATGTTATCAGTGCAGTTTCGTATTCAGTCTCAGCATGTTATAAACTTGGTCATTGCATTCTGTTCAGTCATGTACACTACTTTCAGTAGCCTTAGAATGTTCAGATTATACCATTGCTTTGTTGCTTGTTCAGTATGTTATTCTTCAGCATTATTCTATCATACATTCTCAGTACCTTTCAAGTACTGACGTATACCCTGCGCTACATCTTCTCGTGATGTTGGTTCAGGTCCTCAGTAGTCAAATCACGCATAGATCGGTTCCCGATCTTCAATTCAGCAGCATCGATGGTGAGTCCTTATTCCTCGAGGAGTAGTGACATGATTATCTTTCTTGCTCTTATCCTTAGTTTCAGTTTTGCTAGATCTAGCTGGGGCATGTCCCAACATTTCTAGTCTGTAGAGGCTTATTTCAGACATAGTTAGTTTCAGCTTTAGTGTTAGAGTTTGACTTTTCATTAGTAATCAAACTCTCAGTTTCTTATATTTAGATTTAGTATATGGGTATTCCATATCATTTCTGATTTTCATATGATTTAGCTTTCGCAAAGTGTTTATTGATTCAGTTTACTTCAGTATGCTTATTACATGCTAGTAGGATTAGCTTGGGGTCATTCGTGATCCTATGTCCCGTGTCCATGTCCAGGGTTTAGCCTCGGGCCGTGACAGAACTCATGTGAACCCTAAAGTGAATTCGGCCGCTTCAAGGGTTAGGGATTTTTTCTAGAATGAACCCTCCCGAATTTCATGGCTCCAAAGTGGAAGAAGATCCCCAAAGGTTTATATATGAGATTTATAAAGTGCTCGACATTATGGGAGTGTCTCCACAAGACAAGGCGGAGTTAGCCGCCTACCAATTGAAATATGTGGCTCAAGTTTGGTATGAACAATGGAAGAGTGAGAGGCCAATATGAGAGGGTCCCATAGAGTGGGAGATGTTCAAATCAACATTCATTGATAGGTTCTTTCCCCTAGAGTTGAGGGAACGAAAGATGCAAGAGTTCATTAACCTTCGTGAAGGAGGTATGAGTGTGAAAGAGTATGCTTTTAAGTTCACTCAATTATCCAAGTATGCTCCAACTATAGTGATAGACTCAAGGGATAAAATGAATAAGTTTTTGATGGGAGTGTCCGACTTAGTAGAGGAAGAATGTCGTTCGGCAATGCTCATTGGTGATATGAATATCTAACATCTTATGGTGCACGCCCAAAAGAATATAGGAGTCAAAGCTCAAAAGAATGAATAAGGAGGGGAAAAGATCAAGAACCGTTGATGGGAATTTCTCCAATGCTAGGTCCGATGGACAAGGTTGACAAAAGTTCAAACAAAGGTTTTCCAACCAAGGTTCCTCTAATGCTTCCCCAAGGGACAATAAGGATAGGGTGTCTAACCCTAAACCTCAAGGAGATAGTGGGAGTGACTCTCATGTGAATAGGCCAAATTGTGCAAAATGTGGGAAGAAACATAATGGGAAGTACCTAACTGACACGGGTGTTTATTTCGGATGTGGTAAGAGTGGCCATCAATTGAGGAATCCCCCAACACTTTCGGCAAAAGGGAAAGAAGGTCCCTTTTCTTTGTCCCATAGAGTTACTTTGGTGGATTTGGTGGAGCTAGACATGTTAGACTTTGATGTGATTTTGGGTGTGGATTGGTTGCATGCATGCTATGCCTCTATAGATTGTAGAACTCGGGTAGTTAAATTCCAATTTCCAAATGAGCCTATTTTAGAGTGGAAAGGGGGGGAATTCTATCCCTAGAGGTCAATTTGTTTCTTGACTTAAAGCTAGGAAAATGATCTCCAAAGGGTGCATTTACCATCTTGTTATGGTGTTGAATGTCCAGTCTCAGACCTCTTCTCTAGAGTTGGTTCCGGTAATGAATGAGTTCCCAGAAGTTTTCCCCAATGATTTCCCGGGTATTCCTCCCGAGCGGGAAATAGCTTTCGGTATTGACCTTTTACCGGATACGTAACCTATCTCCATTCCTCCCTATAGAATGGCTCTAGCGGATTTAAAAGAGTTGAAAGAGCAACTAAGGGATTTATTAGATAAGGGCTTCATTCGCCCAAGTATCTTTCCATGGGATGCTCTGGTGTATTTTTTAGAAAGAAAGATAGGTATCTTAGAATGTGCATCGATTATCATCAATTGAATAAAGTGACCATTAAGAATAAATTTCCCTTTCTGAATATTGATGACTTGTTTGATCAACTTCAAGGGGCTAGCTATTTCTCCAAAATTGACCTTCTTTTGGGTTATCACCAATTAAGGGTGAGAGTGGTTGATATTCCCAAGACAGCCTTTCGGACCCATATAGTCACTATGAATTTTTGGTTATATCATTTGGGTTGACAAATGCACTGGCGACATTTATGGATTTGATGAATAGGTGTTTAGACAATACCTTGTTATGTTGGTGATTGTGTTTATCGATGATACTTTGATCTATTCAAGGAGTGAGAATGAACATATGGACCATTTGAGAATTGTATTGCAAGTTCTTAAGGACCAACAACTTTTTGCAAAGTTTAGCAAGTGTGAATTTTGGTTTAAGGTCCGTAGCTTTCCTTTGTCATATTGTGTCAAGCAATGGTATTGAGGTAGATCCGAAGAAAATGGATTTGGTCAAGAGTTTGCCTAGACCTCTAACTCCTTCTAGCATTAGCAGATTTTTGGCTTTGGCCGGTTACTATAGGAGGTTTGTTTAGGGGTTTTCCTCCACTGCTTCTCCGATGACGGCGGAGGCTTTTGAGAAAAGCTTCCAAGAGTTGAAAGATAGACTTACATCCACCCCAGTGTTGACCTTACTGGAACGTATGGATGGCTTTGCGGTATATTGTGACGCCTCTAGAGTGCGGTTGGGATGTGTCCTCATGCAAAACGGTAAAGTGATTGCCTATGTTTCAAGGAAACTTAAAGTCCATGAGAAGAATTATTCGACCCATGATCTTGAATTAGCAGCGGTGGTGTTTGCCTTGAAAATATGGAGACATTACTTGTATGGAGTCTATGTGGATGTTTTCACCGGTCACAAGAGTCTTCAATATGTGTTTAGTCAAAAGGACATGAATCTCCGACAAAGAAGGTGGTTAGAAATTTTAAAGGATTATGACATGAGTGTTCTTTATCACACCGGTAAAGCTGATGTTGTAGCAGAAGAACTTTGTAGTTTCTCCGTGGGTAGTGTGGCTCATGTAGAGGATGAAAAGAAACAATTGGTCCGTGAGGTGCATAGATTGGCCCGACTAGGTGTCCAACTAGTAGATTCTACCAAAGGTGGTGTCATGGTTCATAATTGGTCCGAATCGTCCTTTGTGATTGATGTGAAGTCGAATCAACAACTTGATCCCTTATTAGTTGAGTTGAAAGAGTCGATACTCAAGAAGTCCGTTGAGGCTTTCTCCCAAGGGTGAGATAGAGTGCTTAGGTACCAAGGTAGGTTATGTGTTTCAGATGTTGATGGTTTGAGGGAGCAAATTCTAAAGGAAGCTCATGTTGTAAATCTTGTTGTATAATCATGGAAACACGAAGATATTCTCGAAAGGTTGAGGCGTGTAAGTCACTGTCCATAAGGATATTTCACCCGTAAGGTATATCGCCCAAGATTCAACAAGCTCTTCTAGTATAAACTAGGAGCAGGAACAACAAAGTATTTGGAATGATAAAACCCAGCAATAAAAGGAAGAGGAGATGAAAAAATCTAACGGTTGCAGTGTCATTAAAGACATTAATCACAAAAGGAATTGACTACCAATTTAAGTGGAAATTGATTACAGAAGAAACGGTCATATTTGACAAATGGTCACAACTAGACGTTAGGCAACATTAAGGCAAATTAATGTACATCCATTTTGAGATAAATTTATTTAATTGTTTTGATAACAATCCCCCACATATCTCAAAATGAATATTACATTTTTGTTGGGTTTTCTCAGTGAGAATAATGCGTCAAATCTGGTATCTCTTGGACTATGAACCAGTTCTAGATAAAATAATATTAAACGTACAGAGCAGTTAGGGAATTTTAAAACTTCTATGAACCAAAAATTCTTTTGCAAGTTCAGTGTCTTATCTATCACATGATGTCTCCACATACTTTGTTGTTCATCCCAGTTTTGTGCCAATAGGCCATGTGTGTGCCTGATATTCATGAATGCTCTAGAAATTTGTCACAATTTCATAGGAGCGGCCCCACTCCACACTCATATAGGTCCATTAATCAAGTATATTCTGTAGAGCAATGCACCACTTATAAAGGATATGAATTGGATTAAGATTTTAATCAACCTCACCTTGCCTTGCAGTACCCTTGCACTATGATCACACACCATAGAAAGGGACATACTTTATAGTGCACCTTATAATCAACTAATGACTTGTTATTACCCATATGAACCTAATTCATGGGATCTCCTATCACATAGGTTGGGTTACCATCATTCTCGATTTTCTCAAGTTGAAAAAGGTCTAATTCCCCTCGATGTTTCAAATATGACTCTTCTTTGCAAAGGTTTAGTAAGAGGATTGGCCAAATTCATTTCTGACTTCACATAGTCTATGGAAATTATTCCATATTTTAGCATATTCTTTATCACATTATGTCTCAAACGTATATGTCTATTTTTTCCATTGAAAGAATTATTTTATACTACAACTATCGCTGCTTGGCAATCACAATGTATTGATACAGAATCTGTTGATTTTATTCCAATAGGAATACACGCTAAGAAGTTTCTCAACCACTCTGCCTCATTAATAGCCAACTCTAATGCAACAAATTAAGATTCCATATTTGATTTAGCAATTATGGTCTGTTTGGCTAATTTCCACGTTATAGCACCCCCCCCCAAGGGTAAACACATAACCACTAGTGGATTTTGTCTCATCTGAATCAGAGATCCAGTTAGCATCACTGTATCCTTCCAATACAGAGGGGGATCCACTATATTTAATACCATTATTCATGGTGCCTTTCAAATATTTCAAAAGTCTTATCAATGCATTCCAATGATCATTATTAGGATTATGAGTATATCTACTCAATCTACACAAAACATAAGCTATATTAGGTCTAGTAAAATTCATCAAATGCATTAGACTACCAATTATTTGATCATATTTATTTTGAGAAGTAGCTTCTCCAAATTTCTTTTTCAATTGATTATTAGCATCAAAAGGAGTGCTCACAGGTACCACATCAAAGTTTTCAAACTTTTTAAGAACCTTTTCCACATAATGCCCCTGAGATAAAATTAAATCACCATTGTCTCTAATTATTTTCATATCCAAAATAATACTTGCTTCTCCCATGTCTTTCATGTCAAAATTAGAAGACAAAAAAAGTTTTGGTCTTAAGTATGACATCTAGACTAGAACTAAAAATAAGCATGTCATCAACATAAAGACATAATTACACAATGATCATCAACAAACTTTGTATAAACACATTTATCTACTTCAACAGATGTAAAGTCATTACTTAACAAAACTTGATCAAATTTCCATTCCATTGCTTCGGAGCTTGTTTTAGACCATATAAAGATTTGATTAATTTCCAAACTTTATTTTTTTGATCTGTCACTACACAACCTTCAGGTTGGTCCATAGATATTTGCTCTTCTAAATCACCATTTAAAAACGGAGTTTTGACATCCATTTGATGAATAAATAATTTATCAATAGATACCAAAGCAAAAACAACACGAATAGAGGAGATTCTAGTCACAGGTGCTTAAGTTTCAAAATAATCCACATTTTTTTTTGAGCAAAATCCTTTAGCAACAAGTCTAGCTTTAAACTTATCAATAGAACCATCAGGAAAATATTTTCTTCTGAAAATCCATTTACAACCAATGGGTTTAGTTCCCGTGGGTAAATCAACAAACTTCCAAGTATTATTTTGTAAAATGGAATTTATTTCTAATTTATTGTCTTCTTTCCAATGAGGTGCATAAGGAGAAGAAACTGCTTCAAAAAAGGTTAAAGGATCATTATCAACAATCATATCATATATATATATATATATATAAATAAAAGAGAACCTTAGGCACGCCTATGTGGCGCCACCACAAACAAGTATTCTCTTTTAATTTATTTATTTCCAAAACAAGCCTTCCCCTTTCATGAAAAGTTGTGTCTTTTATTAAAAGTTGTGACTTTAATAAAAAATTATGACATTTATGAAAGGTTGTAACAATTATGAAAGTTTGTGACCTTTCCAAAGAGTTGTGATTTTTCTAAGGAGTTGTGACCTTTTTAATAAGACACAATAAATATTTGTTCACACTACACTTTGTTGTCTATAAATAGAGGGGTTTCCTCTCATTTTAAAACAACGAACATTTTGAACTTCTTCTTAATCTTCTGCATAATTAAATATTTATGTACTTTGCTACTATTGAATGGCTCACTGACACCATTGTTTTTATATCATTACACTGTGAATAAAGTTGTTTCATCCTGAGAGGATCTATTTCATTAAACCTTGGGTACTAAAGGAGAATAATTTCCTTAAGGAGACAGTATGCATTTAGTGGGCTTGATTTTTTCCTTTCTGTTTTATTCTATTGTTATAGATCCTGGTATGTTTTTTTTCAGTCAGTAATATATGTTTATGATATTAATTATTGTTGTTGAGTACATATTTTAAACTTTGATGTTTATGCTTCTTCAAAGTTATTGTTATAAGTATTTGTTTAGTACAGACTCTATGTAAATCCAACTACTGCAGATTCACAAATAAAATTGTACGAAATAGATTTTTTTACAACATTCTCCAAAGAAATCTTTTCTTCTCAAAAAGATCAAGCCTAAAAATTTATATGATTTTTTTGTTGTTGTCATAATAATGTTAATATTAACAAGAGTAAAAAAAGTAGAAAGTTAAATTGTAGAATTAAAACTAGAAATTCATTAAAATTGTATGAAACACAATGATGACTATTCTCTCACACCAAAGTACTTTTTTTGAACTTTTTTTCCATTATCCCTTGCTTCTCTTTTACCCTTTTCAAGGATCCTTAATGTTTTGTTTCTGCAACTTCAATTCCAAAACATTATCATAAGTATATTACATATGAAATTTGGATTTTGAAAAATTGCATTATAATTTAAAACACATAATGGCTACGTATTACTTATTGGTATATCATATGATTACGGAACCTTTATTTTTGATAGACACATTAGTTTTATATATATATATATATAAAATAATTAATGTTTTAAAAGTAAATGATAGTGTTATACTAACAAAATATTCAAAGAAGAAAATTGAGAGAAATATTTATTTGACTCTGTAATTAAAGGCACTATGTAACCACACATATATATGATAAAAAAAAACTTACCATTGTAATATTTCAAAAGTAAATTAATGAATCTATAAAATGAAATTATGTAAAGTAGGAGAAAATAGTGTTATGATTTGTAATTTTGCCTTTTCTTTTAATAAAACAAATGGTAAACTACAATTGAATAACCTCTTTACTCTTTAAAATAAATTTATATAAAAATACTATAACATCAAAATACAAGAAAAGTTATATTCTAATAAATTTTAAAGAAGAATATCGTAACTGAGCGAAGCGTGGGCACATTTACTAGTATAAGTATAAAAATCATTACCAAAAGATTTTTCTATCCTTGATCTCTTACTTCTCCTCAATTCCTCAATTTCAGAAACATCTTCAAAAATTGAAATACTAGAATTATTTTCCTTTAGAAAAGTAGATTCATGAGAGACATTATCACGTTTTAAAGGAAATATATGTTCAAAAAACTCAGAATTTTTTGTTTCAACTATAGTATTGTGCTCAATCACATCACTATTGATAACAAGAAATCTATATGCAACACTATTATTAGCATAACCAATAAACATACAATTAGAAGTGTTGGATCCAATATTCCTTTTTTTAGGGTCAAACAACATAACCTTGGCAAGGCACCCCCACTCTTTCAAGTATTTCAAATTAGGGGAATAGGCTATTTATAATTCATAAGGGGTATTTTTCAATTTTCTGGTAAGGAATTCTATTTTGTAAATGATAAGCAGATAGTATAGCTTCACCCCAAAGATTATAAGATGCACAAGAACTAACAAGTATACAATTCATCATTTCTTTTAAGGTCCTATTTTTCCTTTCAGCTACTCCATTTGATTGGGGTGAGTATAGAGGAGTAATTTCATAAATGATTCCTTGTTTTTCACAAAAATCATTAAGCAAAATATATTCGCCACCTCTATCAGATCTTACTCTTTTAATATTCCTATTCAATTGATTTTCTACTTCTGATTTATATAATAAAAATATTTCAAAAGCCTCATCTTTATTTCTCAACAAATATACTCTTGTATATCCAGAAAAATCACCGATAAATGTGAAATAATATCTTTTACCGCCTCTAGTCATAGTTTGTTTCAAGTATCCGAAATCAATATGCACTAAATACAATAAATTGGTTTCTCTAAAAGTAGAAGCATGAGACTTTTTAAATTGTTTAGCTTCAGAACAAATTTCACACTTATCAAAACTTAAAAAAATAATATTATCAATAAGGCCGTCATAATGCATTTTCTTAATATAAGATAAACTAACTTGTCCAAGTCTAGCATGTCATAAATCAAAAGAATCAATCAAATGAGCAGAAGTACTAGCATTTTCATTTGTAACATTTAATACAAATAAACCATGGTTACAATATCCTTTGCCCACAAAAACATTATTTTTTGTTAAAATGACTATTAGTTTCAAATAAAACCTTTACTCCAGCCTTTTCCAATAAACCCACAGAAATCAAATTGGCTCGAATATTAGGAACATGCAACACTTCTATTAAGACAAAAGATTTTTTGGATGTGAGTTTAAGAGAAACTTTACCTTTTACAAGAATTTGAGTGGTTCTTGAATTACCAAGATATACAAGTTCTTCTCCTTTATTGACTTGAGTATAAGAGACAAAATTAATTTTAGTAGAAAATATATGTCTAATAGCAACAGAATATATCACCCAGTCACTCACATAGGCCACAATATTTACTTGGGAAACGATCGCAACAAAAATATCCTCTATTTTTTCCAAAGTAATTTTTGCTTTATCAAGATCGTCAATTTTCCCAATTCCTTTCAGAATGGTTTTATAAAAACCTTTGGACTTGTAACCAAGTTTCTTTTCATCAAAAAGAGTAGAGACAATCATAGAATTACATACCTTATCAGCATAATTCCAAAGGTTGAGTAATTTGGCGAAAACAATTATAGTTGAGACTATAATAAAAATAGAACCACCATTACCAAAAAATTTACCGAATAACCAAGATTTTTAGTCAACAAAATCAGTGTATTCCCATCCAACTGCATCACTACTTTTGCACGTTGCACTCTTTCCGTTATTCATGACAACAATATAAAATATCCTTAAGATTGTTGTAAATCTTGTTGTATAATCACGGAAACACTAGGATATCCTCGGAAGCTAGAGGCGTGTAAGTCACTGTCCTTAAGGATATTTCACCCGTAATGTGTATCCCCAAGATTCAAAAAGCTCTTTTAGTATCAACTAGGAGTAGGAACAACAAAGTATTTAGAATGAAAAACCCAGCAATAGAAGGAAGAGGAGATGAAGAAATGTTTTTCTCTTCTACATTCTGTAAAGTCACTATATGACCAGTATATATAAGAGATAAGAAGCTGCCAACGGTTGCAATGTTATTAAAGACATTAATCACAAAATGAATTGAATACCAATTTAAGTGGAAATTGATTGCAGAAGAAACGGTCCTATTTGACAAATGGTAACAACTAGACATTAGGCAACATTAAGGCAAATTAATGTATATCCATTTTGAGATAAATTGATTTAATTGTTTTGATAACAACTAATAGTTCTCGATATTCTACTCATCCAGGAGCCACCAAGATGTACCGTGATCTACGGGAATTCTATTGGTGGAATAGTATGAAGGGAGATATTGCTTGATTTGTAGCCAAATGTCCTAATATTCAACAAGTTAAGGTTGAGCATCAAAGACCGGGAGGCTTGTCACAAAATATTCCTATTCCTACTTGGAAGTGGGAGGATGTGATAATGGACTTTATTGTGGGTTTTCCTCGGAATCGAAGGCAACATGATTCTATTTGGGTCATTATCAATAGAATGACAAAATCAACTCACTTCATTCCCGTTAAGGTTTCTCTTTCGGTGAAAGACTATGCCAAGTTGATAAGCGAGATTGTGAAGTTACATGGGGTTCCTTTATCTATTATTTCGGAGCAGGGTACTCAATTTACTTCACACTTTTGGAAGTCATTTAAAGAAGGGCTTGGTACTAAGGTTAAGCTTAGCATGACCTTTTATCCCCAAACCGATGGGCAAGCGGAGCGGACCATCCAAATACTAAAGGATATATTGAGGGCATGTGTTATAGATTTCAAAGGTAATTGCGATGACCACTTGCCATTAATAGAGTTTTCCTACAATAATAGTTATCATTCTAGAATCGGTATGGCTCCCTTTGAAGCCCTGTAAGGTAGGAGATGTAGGTCTCCGGTTGGTTGGTTTGAGGTAGGTATAACTGCTCTTATTGGTCCCAAATAAGTTTATGAAGATATTGAGAAAGTTCGGCTCATTAGAGAGAGGTTGAGGATGGCTCAAAGTAGACAAAAGTCATACGATGATGTGAGAAGAAGGGATTTAGAATTTGAAGTTATTGATTGGGTCTATTTGAAAATCTCACCCATGAATGGTGTGATGAGATTTTGCAAGAAAGGGAAACTTAGTCCCCGATATGTAGGCCCATATCAAATTTTGCAACGTATTGCCAAATAAGTTGGCCCCAGTTCATCTGGTATTCCATGTTTCTATGCTTAAGAAGTGCATTGGAGATCTGACATTCATTATTCCCCTAGAAGGGTGGGGATTTGTTGAAAGTCTTTCCTATGAAGAGGTTCCGATAGAGATTCTAGACCGGCAAGTCAAGAGATTCAGAAATAAAGAAAATAGCTTCCGTGAAGGTTTTATGGAGAAATCATTTAGTTGAGGGTGCTACTTGGGAGGCCGAGGCTTATATGAAGTCCTTATATCCTCATCTCTTTCCTTCTACTCCTATTCAAGTTTGAGGTAATTAGCTCCTCTTGAGTTTTAGTGTTTTGGAAGTCATGTGAGTGGTATGTGTTTTCTATGATTTCCTTATGTTATGCATTTTCTTGATGAAATTCATGTTTAGTAAGAAAATGAATTTTCATGATTTATGTTCCTCATGTTGCTGTGCATTTAGTATGAGTTTCCTATTTGACTTCAAGAGATGAGTTGATGAACATGCTTTAGTATGCTTTTTAGAGTAATTGCATATTGCCTCCATGATATTGTGTTAAGCATGATTTTTATTGGAGAAGGTAGTTTCTCCTATGAATATGAGAAATGTTGAATTTTCATGCATAATGGATTGTTAGATGTAGTTCCTACTTCCTTGTGTTGCATTGAATGTGTTTGAGATGGAGTTGAAGCTTCCTCCTTTGAATTTTCCATTATTTTGATGTTTCATGCATGATGGGCTGCTAGTTTTGAGTCTTTAATTCTGTAAGGTGTCTAGATCATCGTTTGAGGACGAAAATTCCAAAGAGGGAGATATTGTAACACTCTGGAAACTAGTAGGCTAAACTAGAGCTTGACGTTAGGGTTAGAGCCTTGAAATGTACCTTCCCGTACCTTAAAATAAATGTTTTCGTGTTTGAACATCAAGGTTCAAACCCCAAGGACCAACCATGGGTCCTTGAGGAATGCACAAACAAATGCCTAGGCAGTGACCAACGAGGGTCCACTCACGTCCTGTAGACCCCCTCCCTTCCCCACGCCTTGTGGGTGAGGGGCAGTAGATGGAGTCTGCAGGATTAGGTCCCAGAACCCCGACTCACGCTTCACCAGCACGGGCCATGGGTCCAACCACAGTCCGTCAATGAGGGGGTAGTAGGTGATGAATGGAAACCGTTTTTGGGAATTAGTTGAGGGGTACTTTGGGGTTTTCCATTTTAACTTAATATGAGGTGACATCGTTTTGTATTAATTTAGACTAACTATATATAGTTTTAAGACTCCCAAATCAAGGCATGTTCTTCATAACTCCAAATTCCCAAATCAAAAACCTACTTTTTCCACAAAACTCTCTCTCTAGAACTCCAAGGAAGAAGAAGAAGAGAATCAAAATAGGGTTTGAAGAAGAAGGTTTTTTCACTCAATTTCTTTGGAAAATCAAATCTAAGGTATAGTAGCTCTTCATCCATGGATATAATTAATCCATGGAGCCCCTTCAAAACCCCTAATTTGAAAGCTAGAAATCCCAAAATTTAGGGTTTAACTTCAATCTCATGGATTCCTTTCAAATTCATTTTTAATGATTGAATTATGTTTTATTATGGATATATTGATGATTTTATATGGTTTTATGTTGAATCTCCCAAGAATCCATGAATTCCCCTATTTTCCCAATTTGGATCTCAAAGTGTGGGTAATGATTGATGCAAGTAGAATATGATAGAATTATGCATGTAGTAATTGAAGTACTTGAATTATGTTATCATCAATGTCTAATGTATTAATTTTATATGTGTTGATGGAATGTAATCTATGATCCTTGAAGGGCAAAGTATGAGAATTATGTATGCTTATGAGGTTTATGTATATGCTTTATGAACACTTTAAGAGTAAAGTGAATATGATTATAATCTAGTTGTTGTGTTGTTGGATGATTATCCTCATGTACACACTTCTGCATTAATATGCTATGATGTGAAAGGTTTTCTCACAAATATGAATATTCTAAGGTTGAAAGGCTATTCTCACCTATTGAATCGATGAGCTATCTTATGAATTATGTTGGATTGAGTGTCAAGGCATTCTCCCATGAATATGAACTTTAAGTCAAGACTTATTATGTACTCCATGCGAATTATGCTTAGCATTGAGTGGATATTGAATATGAGATCGAAGCTCCCTAGCTAGAAAGGGCAAGTTTCTAGAAAGTATGTCCTTGAGATGGAAGCTCCCCCGTTAGAAAGGGCGGGTTTATAGTAGCAATCTACTTCTCCCATAAGCTATGTGCCCCCATAGGTTATTTAGCTAGTGGATCCACCTAAAAGCTAAAAGTATGGTTCTAGCTTAGGCAAGTAGGACACCCTTTTTTGGTTTAGGTAACACCGGATTCCAGGGAAGCTCACATTATCTATGTCGGTTAAGTCTTATTTCCAATATGATAATGTCACGCCCCGAGCCTACACTATGGGTAGGACTGGCACTTGAGAACCATTGCTGGCCCCAAGCAAAACATTAGACTGGCTAGACTTGCAACGGAAGACTTTAAGCATTAAGGAGAGAATTCATATGCATGATAACTCAATTGTCTCAAACTAAACTCAGAATGTTTAGAAATAAATATTTAACTTAGCCAAAGTAGAAACTCAAATTTGAACAATGCCAATAAAAAGATAATGACAAATGAACTAACTAACTGTTTATGAAGCCTCTAACAACTGAGATGGACGTTGGGACAAACCACGACATCCAAATGAACTAACTATAAAGCAGTAAAAAAGGGTCCTCTGAAAGCAAGGAGGGTCACCAACTGACTCTGAGTGCTCAACTGGATCAACGAGGCGCTGGATGTTGATCTTGGTTACCTATATTTGCATCATAAAATGATGCAGGACAAATGGCACCAGTACATTGAATGTACGAGCACATGAGGGGAAAACTAAACATGACATAAGCTTGAACTGAATTCTGAAAGAAACACTTACCTCAGCTTTACTCAACTCATGGATACTCAACTCAATGCAGAAATAATCAACAATACAGATGTAGTTTATATAAAGCCTTTTAATAGTAAGAAACAACTCAATATACATATATAATAAAGTAATATAAATTAGTGGGAGTTTCTCTAATCGATAACCATTACTATGAGCTATATGATAATACAACGTCTCGCCCACGCTGCCAGAACTGTCCTATAACTTGTCAGGATATAGAGTGGCTCAACTAACTGAATCCAGTATTCTATGTTAAAAAGTACTAAGGAGTCATCTAAAAAGTATGACCCTTTCTACCTATGATGGCTAAATGGTTTATGGAGACATTGAGTTGTTATGAACTCGTCCCCACATGGGTGCTCAATACTAACCCCAAAATACTCAGCTCATATGTTATAAAAACAAAAATTCCTTCTGTGGTTTGAGATAATTACTCAAAAACTAATTCAAAAGCTCTCTTGGAAATCAGTGTTTCATATCTTGTTTAAATATGAAAACAATTATTCATTGGGAATACTAAGTTCCCATATACTCTTTTTTTAAAAAGTGAACTTCATTTGTTACTCCTACTTAACACAAACCTCAAGTCTTAAAACAAGATTAAAACATTTGTAAAAGACTTCTTGAAAAGACTATATGAACTTTCTAGAATTGGCTCTTAACTTTCCTTGAATTTGAATCTATGGATTCAAGGTTATGATTAAAGTTTATGGATGATTTCTAGGTGTTTAGAAGTCATTTAGAGTAGTTAGAATCAATAGGAAGTGTTGGTACACCTTAGAAGGACTTAAGCGGGCTAAACGACGAAAAACGAGTAGAGGCAGATGACTCGGGCGTGTTACTGGTGCTCCGCACCAGCCCCTAAGTTATTGGGGCTCATTTCTAGTGCACTGCTAGTGCGTCGCCCCAGTGTTCCTGGCGCAACGAGGGCGCGTCGCCCCAGCATTCCTGGCGCAACGGGGGCGCGTCGCGCGAGCATAACCCTAGGTAGAATTGACGAACTTTTCCTCTCATTTTCTGACCATAATTCGATTAATTTCGATTTTTGTTTCTCAGTATCTCTTTAGATTCATGTACCCAAAACATATACACAAGAATCTAACTAAAAGTAACTATAATAATTGAAATTAAACTTTCAACAACTCCTCAATCTCAATACAAATTCAAGAACAAAAACAATTCAAGAACACTCATCAAGAATGTGCAAACTTCCAATCTTGTTAGGATGAATTCATGCTAAAATAAACATGTTTGGAACGTGGGTGAACAAACCCAACGTTATGAAAGTCTCACATGCCTCGTAGGATCAAATCCTTGACGAAATCCGCAATCAATTCCTTACGAAGACGACGAATCTTGACTTTCCTCTTCTCTTCTCTCTAAAGCCCTAGCGTGAACATTCAATTGTGCAAACTGAACTAATTCAGTTTTGACCCTAATTAATTCACTAAAAACGAAATAAAATATTGGGTAAGGAAAAGACAATAATACCCTTCCAAAACCTGGTTTAGACTTTCCTTATCTAAACAACCTGACTTCAAATAAGCATATTTCTTTCATTCGAACTCGAAATTGAGCAAACTCTGTGGCATTGGAAAGATAATTCAAAGATATTTCCTACGGTATCTCGTAGCACACCTAACTCATCCTGAGCTAGGAATTATGGTCGTTTGAAGTTGATACAAAACTCAAACCTAACATAACTTAAACAAATTTCCAAATTTTTCATTCTTTCCAAAAAAGGCTCTTTCTAATTCTAGCTTTTTCACTTAGCGAGGTGTTACAATATCTCCCCCTTGGGAACATTCGTCCTCAAATGGGATCAATCTAAATAGACTAAGGGTGTGACATCTAACATCTAGCTCAAATACCCAACAAGCAAAAATGTAAATACAACATGCCAACTTAAAATAAAAGCCAAGAAAAGGATTAGTACCTTAATTTAGAACTTCTCAGTATTCGAAGAGATGTGGGTATCACTTTTTCATATTCTCCTCAACTTCCCAAGTAGCTTCCTCAAAAAACTGATTTCTGCATAGAACTTTGACTGATGCTACCTCTTTTATTCTCAACTTGCGAACTTGGCGATCTAGAATCTGAACATGAATCTCCCCATAAGATAAGCTATCTTTGATACCAATATAGTTGGTATAATCAGTGAAGGATCTCCCATCAACTTCTTCAATATGGAAATATGAAATACCAGATGGACTGTTGCTAACTCTTTTGGTTGCTCTAACTCATAAGCTACATTGCCAATCCTCTTGGATATTCTGTAAGGACCAATGTACCGGGGTCTAAGCTTCCCATTCTTACCAAATCTCATTACACTCTTCATGGGTGAAACCTTTAAGTATACCCAATCATCCACTTAAAACTCTAACTCCCTTCTCCTAACATCAGTGTAGGATTTCTGACGACTCTGCATTGTTTTCAATCTCGCTTGAATAACTTTCACTTTCTCCATAGCTTGATGAACTAATTCTCGTCCTATCAACCCAGCTTCACCAACCTCAAACCGTCCAATTGGAGATCTGCATCTTCTCCCATAGAGAGCTTCATAAAGAGCCGTTTGAATGCTAGAATGGTAACTGTTGTTATAAGCAAACTCTATGATAGGTAGGTGATCATCCCAATTACCTTTTCAATCAATAACACAAGCCATCAACATATCTTCTAAAGTCTTCATATTGTGCTCTACTTGACCATCTGTCTAAGGATGAAAAACAATACTTAAGTTCACCTTTGAACCTAAGCCTTTCTGAAAAGATTTCCAGAACGGTGCAGTAAATTGTGCCCCTCTATCTGATATAATTGAAAAAGGGACTCCATGCAA
Source organism: Solanum raphanifolium (assembly GCA_036250405.1). NCBI lineage: Eukaryota > Viridiplantae > Streptophyta > Magnoliopsida > Solanales > Solanaceae > Solanum > Solanum raphanifolium. The sequence goes on along the minus strand of JAJOOE010000316.1, from coordinate 29,465 downwards.
TATTATTACCTCTTGAATGTATAACTTAGCATAATTCTCTGCTGAATGGGTAGTCTTTACTAGCAAAAAGTGGGCTAATTTGGTCATTCGATCCACAATCACCCAAATAGAATCACGTTGCCTGCGAGACCGTGGCAAACCAGTAATAAAGTCCATAAAGATCATCTCTCACTTCCACCCCGGAATCTCTATATTCTGCGCCATACCACCCAGCCTTTGATGCTCTACTTTAACTTGTTTACAACTCAGGCATTTAGCAACGAACTCAGTATTACCTTTCTTCATACTATTCCACCAATACACTTCTCCCAGGTCACAATACATCTTTCTGGAAGCCGGATGAATGGAATATCTTAAGTTATGAGCTTCCTCCACGATCCGCTCTTGGAGGTCATCAAGTCTTAGTACACACAACCTACCTTGATACCTCAATACGCCATCTCCCCCTTATTCAAAAGCCATTACTTTTTACTTATGAACATTTTCCTTCAGTTCAAACAAAATAGGATCTTGGTCTTGTTTCATTTTAACTTCAAACACTAATGATAATTTAGCCTCATTCATCACCACCGCTCCTCCTATGTAATCCATTAGTCGAAGTCCTAATTGTCGAAGTTTGTGCATATATTTCGCTAACTCTCTCTCTTTTCTTCCTCAACATGGATGGTACTACCCATAGGCAAATTGCTCAAGGCATCAACTACAACATTAGCCTGAATATAGAGGATACTCTTGTCATAATCCTTGAGTAACTCCAACCACCTCCTATGTCTGAGATTATGCTCTTTCTGCTTAAATACATACTGAAAACTCTTGTGATCGGTGAACATATCCACGTGAACACCATAGAGGTAATGACGCCATATTTTCAAAGTAAATACTACGACAGCCAACTCTAGATCATGGGTTGAGTAATTATTCTCATGAACTTTCAGCTGTCTAGAGGGATAAGCTATAACTTTACCATTCTGCATTAACACACAACCCAAACTAAATCTGGACATATCACAATACACCACAAAACCTTAAGTACCTTCTAGTAAGGTCAAGACTAGGGCAGTAGTCGACCTCTTGTTCAATTCCTAAAAGCTTTTCTCACAAGCTTCACACCATTGAAATTTCACTATTTTCTGAGTTAACTTTGTCAAAGGAGACGAAATAGATGAGAAACCCTCTACGAACCTTTTATAACTTCCATCCAACCCCAAGAAACTCCTAATATCAGTTGGAGAAGTGGGTCTAGGCCAATTCTGCACTGCCTCTATTTTCTGGATATTAACTCTAATTCCATCACCGGAAACAATGTGACCTAAAACTACCACAGACTCAAGCCAAAACTTACATTTAGAGAACTTAGCATACAATAGTATATCGTTTAGAGTTTGGAGAATATTGTAAGATGGCTAGCATGATCTTCCTCATTTCTCGAATAGATTAGAATGTCATCAATGAACACGATAACAAACATATCTAAATAAGGCTTGAATACTCTATTCATAAGATTCATGAATGCTGCACGCGCATTGGTCAAACCAAAGAACATGACCAGAAACTCATAATGACCATAACTGGTCCTGAAAACTGTCTTTGGAATATGACACTCCCTTACTTTCAACTGATGGTACCCTGACTTGAGGTCTATTTTAGAAAAACAAGTGGCACCTTGAAGCTGATCGAAAAGATCATCGATTCTCAGAAGAGGATACTTATTCTTGATAGTAATCTTCTTAAACTGACGGTAATCTATACACATTCTAAGAGAACCATTTTTCTTCCTCACAAATAAGACCGGAGTGCCCCAAGGTGAGACACTTGATCGAATAAAACCCTTATCAAGGAGATCGTTTAGCTGCTCCTTTAACTCTTTCAACTATACTGGTGCCATTTTATATGGTGGAATAGATATAGAACGAGTATCGGGAAGAAGATCTATACCAAAATCTATTTCTCCCTCACGAGAGACTCTGGGTATATCATCTGGAAAGACCTTAGGAAACGCACTCACAAAAGAAACTGACTCAATAGGAGGTGTCTCAATACTAGAATCATTAACTCGTACTAAGTGATAGACACACCCCTTGGAATCTAACTTTCTCGCCTTAAGGTAAGAGATAAAATGACCCTAAGGCACTGTTGTATTACTCCTCCACTCAAAGAGTGGCTCATTCGGAAACTGGAACATAACAACTCGAGTTCTACAATCAATGGAGGCATAACAAGCATGAAGCCAGTCCATACCTAGAATGACATCAAAATCAACCATGTCTAACTCAACTAAATCACCCATGGTACTCTTGTGATTGATGGAAATAATAGAATCACGATAGACTCTCTCATCTAGAATAGACTCACAGATAGGTGTAGAAACAACAAAGGGCTCACAAAATTGCTCAGGAAGAACATCAAAATTCATTGCAAAATATGGGGTCACAAATGATAAACTCACTCCTGGGTCTAGCAAAGCATAAACATCATAAGTAAAGACTTTAGTCATACTAATGACAACATTCGACGAATTCTCTTGCTATTGGAGACTAGTGATAGCGTATAGGTGGTTTGCTCCTCTGCCAGCCCCTGAAGTAGCTCCTCTAGGTGCAGTCTTGTCTAGTGGAGCAACTGAAGAAGATTGGGATCTAATGCCCTATTCCCATTTCCTTTCTTGTTCTTAGGACATTCTTTCATGAAGTGACCTTCTTGGCTGCATTTGAAACATCCGATAGAGGCATTGCGACAAGAACCTGGGTGGTTCCTACCACACATAGCACATGTAGGAGCCCAATTACCTCATTGTGCCACCCTACCTTGATACTAAGAAGGTCTAGCTCTGAAATTATGTGAATTCTAACTATTATACTCACCTTTGTTCCTTGGTGCAGGTGCACTAGTAGATGATGGAGCAGGTCCTTTATGTTTCTGTTGGAATGAAGGTCGATTCACATTAATAATTTGCTGCTTGGACTCATTCCCCGATGTTTTAGCCTTCTTGTGTCTGAATTATTCCCTAACCCTCAGCTTCTCTTCCTGAACCTGCTGCACATAAACCATCAACCTTGCTATATTCATGTCCCTTATTAGCATAGCTTCCTTGCCCTCATTGCTTGACAGAAGAGACAACCCAGTAACAAATAGACTCATCCTGCTTATCATATCTACAACCATCTCCGGAGCATATCAGAAAGTTGGGTGAACTTCAAATTGTACTAATGAAAACTTAGTGAATCTTGCTTAAAAGTAAGGAATTCACGTACCTTGGCTTCTCTAAGTTTATAAGGAAAGAAACGCCCCAAAAATCCTCCTCAAACATAGCCCAACTCAAAATTGGTGCACCCTCAGCTCTACCCTTCTTCCACTGATCAAACCAAGTACTAGAAACACTCTTCAGTTGATATGTAGCAAGTTCCACTCGCTCAGCATTAGCAACGTGCATAACCTCAAACACCTTTTGCAGTTCCTCAACAAAGCTTTCTGGATCCTTAATAGTTCTTGAACCAGTGAAGATTAGGGGATTCATCCTTAGAAACTCACATATTCTTGAAGTATCATTCACTTCCTATCGGTTCTCCATCTGCCTAGCTTGGTTGGTCACAGTTTGACTTGACATTATGATTGCTTCTCTGAACTCAACATTGGTGACTTCCCCTTGGGGTTGCACTTTAGGTGCATTAGGTACCCCTTGTTCCTCAACATTACGCCTAGCAGGACAACCTCTGATAGCTCTTCGTGGAGGCATGATAACCTGAAATACACGCGCAAGCATAAGTTAGAAGGAAACTTTATAGAAATTAACTCTATCGCACGACATGAATACGAAAGAAATGAGATAGTTCCTAAATGTTGCAACCTCCTAATTATAGATGTGGCGCACTTAACACCAATAACTATGAATCTACAGACACAACTTCATAGACTCCCTAGGACTCTTGAACTCTATGCTCTGATACCAAGTTTTTCACTCCCCGAGCCTACACCTTGGGAAGCACTGGCACTCCAGAACCATTGCTGGCCCCAAGCTAACCCTTGGCCAGGATAGACTCTCAGCTGAAGACTTTAAGAATTAAGGAGAGAATTCAAATAAAAGATAACTCAACTGTATCAAACTAAACTCAGAATGTTTTAGAAATAAACATTTAAGTTAGTCAAAGTGGCAACTCAAATATGAACATAAACCAATAACAAGATAATGACAAATCAACTAACTAACTGTCTATGAAGCCTCTAACAAATGAGATGGATGTCGGGACAAGACCCATGACATCCTAATGAACTAACTATAGAGCAGTAAAGAGGGGTCCTCTGAAAGTAAGGAGGCTCACCAACTAACTCTGAGTGCTCAACTGGATCAACGAGGCGCTGGATGTTGATCCTGGTTACCTGTATCTTCATAAAAAAACAATGTAGGTGAAATGGCATAGGTAGATTAAATGTACGAGTATTCTAGGGGAAAACTAAACATGACATAAGATTGAACTGAATTCTGAAAGAAACACTTACCTCAACTTTACTCAACTCATGGATACTCAACGCAATGCAGAAATATAGAACCATAAAGATGCAGTTTATATAAAGCCTTTAAACAGTAAGAAACAACTCAATATACATAAATAATAAAGTAATATAACTTTGTGGGAGTTTCTCTAACCGACAACCATCACTATGAGTTATGTGATGATACAGTTTCTCGCACACGCTTCCAGAATTGTTCTATAACTTGCCTGGATATAGAATACCTCAACTAAGTGGATCCACTACTCTATGCTAAAAAGCACTAAGGAATCATCAAAAAAGTATGATCTTTTCTACCCACGATTGGTACATGGTTTATGGTGACATTGAGTTGCTATGAACTCGTCCCCACATCAATGCTCAATACTACGCTCAAAATACTCAACTCATATGTTTTAAAAACAAAACTCTTTCTGTTGTTTGAGATAATAACTCAAAAACTAGCTCAACAGCTCTTTTGGAAATCAGTGTTTAAATGTTAAAACATTTACTCTTTGGGAATATTTAGTTCTCAGATACTCTTTTTGAAGAAGTGAACTTCATTTGTTACTCTTACTTAACTCAAAATTCAAGTCTTAAAACAAGATTAAAACATTTGTAAAAGACTTCTTGAAAAGACTCTGTGAACTTTCTAGACTTGACTCTTAACTTTCCTTAAATTTGAATTTATGGATTCAAGATTATTATTTATGTCTATGGATAATTTCTAGGTGTTTAGAAGTCATTTAGAGTGGTTAGCATCAATAGGAAGTGTTAGTACACTTTAGAAGGACTTAAACGGGATAAACGACGGAAACTGGGTGGGGCAAGATGACCCGGGCACGTTCCTAGCCTACCGCGCCAGCCCCTAAGTTACTGGGACTCATTTCTGGCGCGTCGCCCCAGCCTTCCTGGAGAAATGAGGGCGCGGCGCGCCAGCATTGCCCCAAGCATAACTGACGAACTTTTCCTCTTGTTTTTTGACCTTAATTTGATTAATTCGATTCTTTTTCTCAATATATCTTTAGATTCAGGTACCCAAAACATATACAAAAGAATCTAACTCAAAGTAACTCTAATAATCGACATTAAACTCTAAAGAACTCCTCAATATCAACCCAAATTCAGGAACGAAAGCAATTCAAGATTACACATCAAGAACATTCAAACTTCCAATCTTTTTAGGACAAATTCACGCTGAAATAAATATATTTGGCATGTGGTTGAATGAACCCAACGTTATGAAAGTCTCACATACCTCGTAGGATCAAATCCTTGACGAAATCTCCAATCAATTCCTTACGGTGATGACGAATCTTGGCTTTCCTCTTCTCTTCTCTCTTGAGTTCTTCTCTCGAATCCCCTGGCATGAATTTTCAATTGTTAAAATAGAACCAATTCAGTTTAGACCCTAATTAATTCACTAAAAACGAAATAAATTAATTGGGTAAGGAAAAGACCATAATACCCTTCCAAAATCCGGTTTACACTTTTCTTATCTAAACAGTCTGACTTCAAATAGGCATATCTCCTTCATACGAACTCGAAATTGTGCAAAATGAGTAGCGTTGGAAAGATAATTCAAAGATATTTCCTACGGTATCTTGTAGAACACCTAAATCATCATGAGCTAGGAGTTATGGTCGTTTTAAGTTGACCCACAACACAAACTTAACATAACCTAAGTAAATTTCCAGATTTTTCATTCTTTCCAAAAAAATTTGTTTCTAATTCTAGCTCTTTCACTTAGAGAGGTGTTACAGATGAGGATATGAATTATGAACTATTGCTACTCAAGAAGCTTTACTTAGTATGGGATTATGGATCTTATTCATGGATTGCACAAGTATGCTTTGAGGGTATTTATGGTATGTTCCTTTTATGGTATGATGGTCTATGAGTTTATTGTGCTTATGATTCATGTTTTTCCATTATCTTTAAAATGATGCTTTAACTTAGCAAATTGTATGCATTCAACTAGAATGTCTCTTTTTGCATGCTTTCAAAGTTTTTATGCAGGGCTATCATACTTGGTGCATTTTTCTACTAACCATATTTTTCTATACTTTTCCCAAGTGTAGTGTCCGGTTCTTAAGGTGCTTATCATTTGGTTCAAGGTTGGATTCGACTATTCTCCTTGCTTGTGGTGAGTCCTAATGATTCGAGGACGGGAGATTCACTTTGAGTTTCATTTCTAGTATTTCATTTTTGGACTATGTTGTATTGGCTATGTCCCTTTTCATTTGAACTATTGTAATAGAGGGCTAATTGAGACAAGTCTAGACTTCCGCTTTCCTTTATAAAGATTTTCGGACTTAAATGTGTTTTTACTCTTATTGTTTTATTACTTTATGCTATACTATGCTAAGTGGCTTACATGGTGCCCTTTCGGGGTTCTATGTGTCTTGTTACGTCTAGGGGGTACCCTTGGGTCATGACAACTATGTGCATGTGTTTATTACTTTATTAATTACATAGTAGAAGATGGTTATTAGTTTATTATACTATCTAATTTTACTTTGTAATAAAGGCTTAATAGATATTTATTTCATTTTATTTGAAGATGTGGACAATTCTCAAAGCATATTATCTAATTATGAAGATATTTTCTTGATTGATTCTGCTACAACACATACGATATTAAAAAATGAGAAATATTTTTCTCATTTAAGTATGAGCAAAATAAATGTTACTATAATATTTGGTAGTACTATTACGATTGAAGGCTTTGGAGGAACAATAATAATTTTGCCTAAGGGAACTAAACTCATCATAAATAATGCTATGTTTTCTCCCAAGTCTTGGAGAAACTAGTTGAGTTTTAAAGATATCCGTAAAAATGGTTATCATATCCAACCAATGGCTGAAATGAGTCTTGAATATCTTGGTATGACCAAAAATGTTTCTGGCAAACATGTGTTATAGAAAGTTTTCTACTTTATCTTCTGGCTTGTATTGGACAAGAATTATTGCAATGGAGGTACATTCTATAGTAAATCAAATGCTTATTGATTTCAATACTTTTGTACTTTGGCATGATTTTCTGGAACATCGTGGATCTATAATGATGAGACAAATTTTAGAAAATTCAAATGGACATCCATTAAAGGAGCTAAAAATTCTTTGAAATAGTGAATTTTGTTGTACTACTTGTTATCAAGTCAAGTTAATTGTGACACCATCACCAATGAAAGTTGATATTGAGTCCCTTGCGTTCTTGGAACATATACATGAGAATAATTGTGGACCTATTCACCCACCTACTATTTCGTTTAGATACTTTATGGTCCTAATAGATGTTTCTTCTAGATGGTCTCATGTGTTCCTATTGTCATCTCGTAACTTGGCATTTGAAAAAGTGTTGGAACAAATAACAAGATTAAGCGCACAATTTTTTGATAATCAGATTAAGTCTATTCGCCTTGATAATGCTGCAGAGTTTTCATATCAATCATTTAATGATTATTGCCCATCAATTGGGATTAAAGTTGAACACCTTGTTGCTCATGTTCATAGTCAGAATGGCCTTGATGAGTCATTAATTAAACGTCTGTAGTTAATACCAAGATCATCACTTTTGCAAACTAGGTTGTCCACTTCTATAAGGGGTCATGCAATTTTGCATGCTGCAACACTTATTCGTGTTAGACCGACGAATTGTCATAATTTTTCTCCATTGCAATTGATTATTGGTCAAGAACCTAATATATCCCATTTAAGAATTTTTGAATGTGGTGTACATGTGACTGTGGCACCACCAAACCGCACTAAGATGGGCCCTCAAAGAAGGTTAGGAATATATATTTGGTTTGAATTGACCTCCATTATTCCCTATCTTGAACTATTAACTGGAGACATGTTTACTGCTCGATTTGCAAATGATCGGTTTGCAGATTATCGGTTTGATGGAAAAATGTATCATTGTCTCATCTTGATCCATGTTCTTCTATTTATGGGCAAGAAGTACAAAAAATCATTTACATGCAGAAAATTGCAAATCAAATGCGAAACACATTTACAGATTTGAAAAGGATTACTAAATCACATATTCTTACAGAGAATGTCCCAATTCAAATTGGTGTCCCTATAGGACCATCCACTAGTGTCATAGCTAATGACTCAAAAGCACACTCAAAGCGTGGTAGACCATTGGGTTCTAAGTATCAAAATCCTAGAAAAAGGAAAAATTGAAGGCCAAGATGACACTATAGAAGAATCTCATGTGGAAGTTCAAAATTTGGATAATTCTGATATTCATGAAGGAATCAATGAGCTTGAGACTCAAGAAAATAATGAACTATTCATAAATTCAAGAGATATTGAAATTAATCGGAATAAGAACTAGTGAATGATTATGTCTTTGCATATAACTTTTCAAAAAATTTATTCAAGATAGTGAGGATCTTGTACCTTTATATGTTGTAGATTGTCGACAAAAAATGATTGAAATAAATGGCAAGAAGAAATTCAATCAAAATTGAATTCACTTGTTAAGCGTGAAGTTTTTGGACCTATAGTTCAAACACGTAATGGTATTAAACCTATTGGCTATAAATGAATTTTTGTACTAAAAGAAATGAGAAAAATGAAATATAAAGCACGCCTTGTTGAACAAGAATTTTCACAAAAGCCTCCTGTCGATTATGAAGAGACATACTCACCCGTTATGGAGGCAATAACATTACATTATCTCGTTAGTTTCACAGTCCATGAGAGACTTGAAAAACATTTGATGAATGTGGTTACAACCTATTGATGAGTCCACAAATTGGACTTATTTAGGGATATATTTTAATAGGAATTGTGTCCTCAAATGCTTATTTTATCTCAATATCTGATGAAAACCCTTAAGTTTCAAGTATGTGATGTTTTTAGGAAAGCATGGACACTACATCGCAAAAAAAATGATAAGGTTGAAAAGAACGAAGAAATGAAGGCCTGAGGATCGCCGAGTCCATTTGGCGAGTCGCCGAAGGGTCTCACTTCGCCTTTTGTTCCAGTGTGCTGAGCCCTAAAGGAAAGGATCAAGTCGGCGGAAAAATGGAGCAGTTGGCACATCACCGAGAAGTTCTGTGAAGCAGTACTATGTCGCCCAATGACCCAGAGCACGACGATGCCGAAGGATGGTGCAAAACAGCGATGAACTACACCAAAGGGTGAATCACCGTGTTGATCGGTGATTCCAACTAATGTCGCCGAATGGTCCGCTGCAACATTGTTTTCTGAAAACTATAAGTACTCGTTGAGAGTTATAGCTTAGTATCAAATATTTAGTGTGAAAAACAATTATTATAATTTTCATCTAGAATAGTACTTTTTATTTTTCTTTGATTTAGAGAGGGTTTTGGAAACTTGAAGAAGAAAAGGGTTTCATCTCCAAGGATTTGGACTTGGGTCTCTTGATTTCTTTATTCTTGGCCTGTAACAGGACTTAAATCTTCATACCCATTTGAATGCAAGCTCATTACGGTATAAATTTCTATCTCTTGATGTGTGGCTAAAAACCCCCATTCTTGGGGGGTGATTTAGCGAATATGGGTTAATATTGTTGTTAGGTCTTGCTTGTTGATAGATTAAATGTAGTTTAATGGTGATTTCACCTAGTAGTTGTGGTTGAATTTAATGGGTTTGTAGATGCAAATACAAGTCGACCCATGTGTTTTTGGCTTGCTCGAGAGAGAGGTCGTAAAACCAAGACTGCTAGACTGATGGCCTAAGGAGTGGGTCGACCTGAGGGTCAGCCCTAGTCCCATATCTTAACAGTCATCTAGAGAGAGTGAGTGGGGTAAGGCGTAGGCTGGTCTTCATGCAGCAAGTGGGTGTCCGAGAGTAACCCATTTGAAACGAGGTAAGTTGCTCGTGAGAGAATTTATTCCCACGTATAGCTTAGCCTAGTCACTATTACTCTATAAATTCTCTATCGAAAGCATGTACCCAATAATTTAGATTAACCCGTATTCCGGTCGCATCCCAAGAATCCCCTTCTCATTGTAAAATTTTCTTGTTGATTTCTCTAATTTTAGCATACTTGTGACAAAACCCCCAAATTGATATTTGACACTTTTGTGTGCCCCTTTAATTGACAATGTTTTTAATTGTTAATATCTTTAGCTACGACTAGTTAGAACTAAATTTTATTTTTCTATATATTCTCAAAACCACTCCCTTGGGACGATCCCAACCCTCGGTTGGGTTACTATATTATCGATGATCGTAGACACTTGAATCGGAAGTAGTGTCGTTGGTCACGATAAGCATCAAAATGACGCCGCTGCCGGGGATTGGAGTCACTTGAGAATTTTTATTCTTTTTAGTTGTAGTTTATTAACTTTATTTTTAGTTTTGTTTTCCTTTAAATTGTTGTTCTAGGTGAGCATGGCGGAGTAAAGTAGTGGCCAGTTAGCCGAGACAAATAAAGGAGTCGAGAAGCACTTCATGCTGACCACACTGGTAACTCAGCTGAGTGACTTGGCCACCAAAATCTCAGAGGTGGAAGTCCAATGCAACAGCAGGGAGAGATACATACCCCCTTATGAGCGGAGGATGTCTAGAGATGGGGAGAACAACCGTGTAGAGGACTCACTTCAAACCATTTTCCACAAGATCGACGATCAAGATTAGGTGTTGGAGGAAATGAAAAAGAATATTGAAGTGTTGAATCAAATGATTGGATCCCACTCTAGATCACTTCGACTAATCAGGCTACTCCTGAGTATTGCAGTGCCACATCTCCACCCAAATGACATATTGGGGCAACTTAGTGATACTAGGGCTAACCTCAATACCGGAGAATCAGATCGAAATCGCATCATGCCAGGACGTAAAATAAGGTGCTTCTTGGGAGGTAACCCAAGGTCTTAAATGTTTAGGATTTTACTTTTATAAATAATGATGTGTTGATGTTGCAGGTTAAAATGAGGAAAATATGGAAAATTTCAAGTTGGCGAGTAGGAGTCCCATCCCGCGAGTTGGCAAACTGGTCGGCAAGCCCAACTGGATCCGCCGTTTGGCTCAATACAAGTGCTATACAGAGCCTGTAACACTTAGCAAATTCGAAAGGCAGCTCGGTGAATCGCCAACTTGTTAGGTGATCTGAACTAAGTACGCCGATTTAACCCCTAAGAAATTGACGATTCTATAGAAACAGCGGGATAAATGACCACTCGGCGTTCCGCCGAGTGGGTTGGCGTGTGCAACTAACATCGCCGAATGGACAAGAACTGAACGGTTATATAAAGGCCAAAGGTCAAAATTTTTGAATTTCTCATTTTCCCTCGTTTCAAACTCCTCAAAATCACACCGAAGGTATTATTTCCTAGTTTTTGCATACCATTAGTATTGTAGTAGATAATTAGTGCTTGGGGTTGGATTTCTTTGTTGCCTAGCATTTCAGAAGCAAATTTGATCGGCATTAAAGTTTAGTCCCTAAAAACACCGAATTTATGTTAAAAGTTTTTGAAATCATTTGCAATCATAGTATCATGATGACGTGTGCTGGGCCTCTCTGATAGAAATAGGTTTTTGTGATGCTCCTATCAGTTCAAAACCACTACCTGAAATGTTTTAGTATTCGAATGCCTTAATATTTGAGTTTTTATTTGAATGAACTTGAAATGGGGAATGCATACTGGATGATAGATTGGTTGGGTGAAGTCTAAGTAGCCCATATTTATGCTAACCATAAAAAATTGCTCAATGAAAGATTGGGTGGCACTATTCTTAAGAGTAGTCTTAGTTTCACGATCGAATTTGGCAAAACCCGTAGAAGTCTGGGTATTTCGGGATGATGGGAAGTAGGGGTCTCGTGTAAATTCCGTGTATGTATGTTTTGATTTTGTTTTCAGGGCTGCTACGGTCGGTTTCGAGAAAATGGTTGAAAAATAGACACGCTGAGTCATTTGGCGAGCTGGGTCGAGCTTGCCGAACCACTCGGCAATTCGCTTACAGACCATAAACCGCTCTTACTTATGTCTCAAATGTTGTGAGATCTGTAAATTTCGGCGAGAAGCCATGGGTCGCCGAAGGCACTCGACGACTGTAATCTTTATCTCTTTCTATTTGCAACCATGAAGTTCTTTTGCACTGTAACTTTCAACGGACAAACCCTTGCTTGCCAAAGTGGTTCGACGACTCGACGACTCTACGACTGGATCAACGAGTTTGTCTGCAACAAGATTTGTTGTGGTAGTTTTTGATTTTTCCTTCTTAATTTTTCTCAACCTTTTGCAGATATGGTACGCACCAATCTTACCTAACCACCCCAGAAAAAGGCAATGGGCATTACAAAAAATGAGGGAGGATCAAACCCTCCAAAGAGGAGAGGGGTTGACCTCTAACCGGGAGACAAAGGCAAGAGAAAGAAACATATAGTTAGAAAAGGGGCAGCTATTGAGCCAGATTTTGATGAACCAGAGGATGAACAACCTCTGATTAACCGGAGGGATGCGCTCCGGAACAGATCTCAATCCACAGCTGCCAATACTCCCTCAGCTTCTACTCCTCCGACTACAAACCCAATGCCATCCCAGGCACCATCAATAACTTCTGCACTTCCTATAGTCCCTCCACCGAGGCTGTTAAACAGATTGAAAGGTGATGGTTTGCGAACCATCATAGAGGAGAAGTTACTATCCTTGGAGGGCCTAGAAGGCAAGCATCCTGAGGTGCTTGAAACTCTATGATACCATGGGTTTGAGCAGTTCACACAGCCCTAAGACCCCTACATCCCTTCCTGGTTAAGAGAGTTTTACACTGCTTATGGGGAATTGGTGCCTAAGAACAAGAAGAAGGCAAGTGAATTTCGACAGGTGAAGTCAGTCATGGTCAGAGGCAAGGAGGTGGAGTGTCACAACGAGCATATTAAAGTTGCATTAGGTAGACCGCTACACTATGCACTTCCTTACGAGGGGTTGCCGATTGTTCAGTCCCTAGATGACTTGAAGGGTTGGTTGGCGCCGATGATTTCTGATACCACCCGGTGGTGGATGGATGCATGAGATCCCATTGAGAAGAGGGACATGAACATCACCTCTAGGTTCTTGTTTGGCTTCATCAACAACACTATCATGCCATCTCAAAATGAGTCCATTCTGCGCCATCCTAAAACGACTTGCCTTAGTTCTATCATGGCCAAGAGGCGATTTGACCTAGGACTATTGACTTCGCATGAGATGGCTATGAGAGCCAAGAAAAGACTTACCTCTATGCCATTCCCGATTTTGATCACTGAGTTATGCCGGTGTGCCAGAGTACCCCGAGATCCTACGCATGATATAGAGGTCATCCCTTAATCCTACATGGACATCCAACATATCTAGGTTGAATTCATCCGAGATGAGGTTGACAGAAGGATAGCAGCTCCAACAAACACTCTTTCAGAGGTCATTATTGGCTCATTTCCAACAGAGGCATCTTCACCTGCTCCTACTTCTGAGCCCTTAGATATACCTACTCCTTCTTCCTCCTCCTCACAGGCTCCAGGTATTTCCTCATCCTCTCAACCTGCCAGGATCACTCAGGCCATGATCCTGAAGATGGGACAGTTGGCCTATTCAGCGGATGTAAGAGCTACCCGATTGGAGAGGTCTATTTTGGAGATGACCGACAGAGCCATACTAGCAGCACTTACCCCACTTCAGACTTCTGTTGATGCCCTAACAGCGAGAGTCATTGCTTGTGAGAGTAGAAAGGGGGAGGCATCTGAGGTGACGACTTTAAAAGCTAAGATTGCAAGTTTGAGGAAGGACGTAGACTATCTTAACTCTATTGACTTCAACTCATTATTACATAGGGCAGATGATGAGGATGCTCCTGAGACCACTGAAGATGTGCAGGGGGATGGCGCAACACAAACAGAGTCGAATTTAAAGACCAACGAGGATTTGATATAAGTACATGATAAGGAGACACAAGAGAGCAAAGATGATGGCATATTCAGAGATTTGCCAGATCTTATAGAGACAGTTGTGCAGCCAGTGATCTAGACATTACCGATTAAGACGTCCACATCAACCCCTAGTGGATTTGGCATTCATATCCCATCTGAGGCTATGTTGGGCACTGATGCCCATATACAGACTGCTACACCAGCTACTGAGACCCCGACAGAGAGAGAGACTGCATAGACATGACCTTTCTTTACCTCCCTCTCTGTCTTATTATATTTAAACTATTGATACTTTTATTTTCATTTGAGGACAAATACAGTTTAATTATGGTGGGGTGAGGCCCACACCTTCTGTGTTGATAGTTATGTTTTATTGTATATATTTGGGTTATTTCGGTTAAATTGTTTTATCTGCTTATTGTGGATGTTTGAGCTTATGGCTCCTTTTATTTTAAATTGTAGAATTATTTTTATCCTTCCGAAATTTTTTGAATTTTTCGCACATTTTCGGCACCCGTTATATGCTCTTGAATATGGCTGTTCTTTTGCAAAAAATTAAGTCTCGGTTACAATCAATACCGATGACTTGAATAGTGCTTACAATCGAACGAACATGAATGTGCGGCTAAGATGTGGCCAAATGAAGTTGCATAGAGAATATGTGAGCTCTTTGTATCTCGTTATGACTAGCGTTGTATCAAATTGATTCTCTTGTGATGATCATTGCACACTAGCAGAAGTGTGGAGTCTTGTTTAACTTATAGTGTCAATGCCTAGTGTGATGAGCTTGCCTGTTAGCTATGCATGATAGATCCTATAATTTGCCCTGTTGGTTCGATCAACTAAGTGATGCTATCTCTTGATATGATCTTTGGCAACTTCTACGAGTGTGAGCCAATTTGACATATACCTCTTTTGTGACCTACCTTATGAGTGTGTGATTCTCTCTTGAACACCCCTTGAGCCTTACCTTTCTTTGGAAGAAACTTGATGAAAATTAGACCTTTGTTAGTGCCCGTTTGGATTGACTTATTTTAGGCGCTTTTAAGCCAAAATAGCTTTTAAGCAGTTTTGAAGTCTTTGGGTAAAGTTAAAAAGTGCTTATAAGCACTTATTTTTAAGTCAAAATAACAAAAATAAGCCAAAAGCCATAAGTTGGAAATCCTAACTTATGGCTTTTGGCTTATAAGTCATAAGCCAAAAGCCAATCCGAACAGGCCCTTAATCTGCCACCCATAATCCTTATGAAGTTGTGGTTAGTTTGAATAGCCAACTTAGGCCAAAAGCCTAAGTTGGGGGTGTGGTGAAAAGAAAAGGGAAAGTCAAGAATTGCAAGAAAGTCCATCCTACCCATGGTTTTGAGGAAAATGAAACCCCTCCATATATATAAAAAAAAAGAATGAAAAAGAAAAGTTGTGGAATAAAGTTGAAAAATGAAAGAGGGTTTCCAAACAATCCATGGAAAGTGAATAATAGGATGACTTATGAGCACAAATGAAAATGATGAAGGAAAAGGAAAGGAAGTGTTGTGAGCACCATATTTCATGATGATGAAAGTCAATGAGCCTAAATGATCATACTTGATGCTCTCTTGCACTTCCCATGCTCTTCGGAGTAAAATTGATCTCTTGTTTGAAGACGGTTCATTGCCTCAAAGTTGAAACACAAAGGGTAATGTACCCGGCGTTGCATTGCGACGTTAAATTGTGAGCTTGATGAGAGACACCCAATTGGTATGAATGCTAAGTCACTTTTATGGGGACTCTCGGAGTCTTATGTTCCATGTTATGCCTAGGGGGATACCTTGGGTCGTGACACATTGTAATATATCAAAAATAGAACAATTAAGATCCTGATAGAACAAAACTCAAAGTGACTTCTTTCAAGAAATTCATCAAGAACTTAGGGAACAAATAGTTTTGACTAACAAAACTAAATTATTGTCAGAAAACATGGAAAAGCAATGTTTGGATATTCAAATTCTACCACTATCATCTCAGCGGCCTCTGCGTCCTTCGTTTCTACCACCGTTTGCACCATTACTAGCTCTGTCGTCGTCGCCAACTAGACCTCCAACAATTAGTTGAACCTTGCGATGCAAACACCAATTTAGGTTGTTCAGAGAATATTCTCACTTGTATTTGTCCTTTGGTGTGAATAATATTCTAATTTGGTCCTTTTTTCCAGGCTCTCCCTCAAAGATTGAAGATTCTATTGTTCTTTTCGGGAAGGAATCTTCTTCTGACATTCCAACATCCTTTCATTTAAAATTATTAATGTTGTAAGAATACATAAAATATATTTAAAAAAATTACAACCAAAAAAATAGTGCAACTACAAAATTAGTTGCCAAATAGCTTATGGCTAACAAGTATTTTTTGATAATTTGTTGTTAATCTTTTATTAAATAAGATTATATAATGATAACTTTTTTTATTCTTATTATGAGATTTATCAATTTCTAATTCCTAAATTTTCTATAGTGGTTTTTTGTTTGTTAAAAAAAATTGTTGTTTAATAGCTAACTTAACATTAACTTACCTTATTTTTGTGTTTGACATCCCTATGCATGAGGTTGTTCATTGCTTTACCGAGAAACTTTTTGACCTCCCTCTTGCCATAGTTGTTGCTTTTCAGTTTCTTTGTTGCAGACTTCCTTTTTAAGATGGAACGTTCAACTTTTCTTTTCATGTAGTGCTTTTTAATAACCCCAAACTTTGGATTAATAAGAAAAATTTAATAAGAATAATGTAAATGTCTTTGTGTCTTAATATGACAATAAATGTTAGTGTCATATAGTTAGGAGATCGTCATAGAAATCACTTCTTGCATAAATGCAAGGTAAGACTTAGTAAATATTTCTTACACAAACATATATATGTGTGCAAGAAACTTAGTCAAACAAGCTATAGTAGTCCAACAAAAAGCAAATAATGTAAGAGCTTACCTCTTTTACTTCAGTGGTTTCTTTATCAACTTCACACTTTAATAAACCCTTGAATACATATTTTCTTACCTCCAAAATAGAACGATATTGTTTGCTCTTATGATAGTAATACTACAATCTAACAAAGATTTTTGTTAAGAACTAACTATATATATGATTTTACAAAGTACAAATTGCACACACTACAAAGTAATTATATTACTAGCTCTCATTTTCTTGATATATCATTGGTTAGAGATCCATTGGTCCTTAACTAGCATAAAAACTAGTTATATATAAAAATTTAAACAACTAACGAAAAATATACAATATAAAATCCAAATAAGTTTGAATGTGATAGTATAGTTGTAGTTTAGTAGTCCAGTTTGAAATAAGAAAATAAAGTTTAATTATCGTCTAACACAAACAAAACAAATTTTGTGATTCTTTTTTCTTTTTACTTTTTAGGAAAAAGAAAACACAAAATAAGCAATAATATAATTAAGTGAAGGATTCACGATATTGGTAGTGATCAATAAATCCAAAAAAAATTGTATTTACCATGTCAAATGCTCCGGATCCATTTTCACGTTGTCTCTTTCTTCTCCTTTCTCCTCTTTTCTCTTTTCTCCAAGCCCTAGCGTGAACTTCAAATTTTCTAAACTGGTCTAATTCTGATTAGTCCCTAACTTAATTACCAAAAATGAAATAAAGCAATTGGGCAAGGAAAAGACTAAAATATCCTTCCAAAATTCGGACTAGACTTTCCTTATCTAAACCGCCCAACTTCCAAAGGGCATATCTTACTCATACGAACTTGGAATTGCAAAAAATTGGCGGCGTTGAAAAGATTATTCCAATATATTTCCTATGATATCTGGAAACACACCTAAATCCTCATGAGTTGGGAGTTATGGTCGTTTGAAGTTAACCAAATCTCATCCATAACTTAAACAAATTTTCCAGTTTCATTATTTCCTAAAATAACTATTTCCAATTCTTGACTTCTTCCTAGTTATTTCAATTTGTGAGATGTTACAATATCTTCCATTTGGGAACATTCCTCCTCGAATGATATTACTCTAACTAGGCTAAGGGTGTAACATCTAACATTCAGCTCCACACCTAACAAGCAATGCAATTATAACATGCTAACTTATAAATGAAAGAGTACTAAGAAAAGAATTACCACCTTGGTCTGAAATACCTCTGGTTTTAAAGAGATGAGGATATCTCTTCTTCATATCTTCTTCCACTTCCCAAGTAGCTTCCCCAATAAACTGGTTCCTCGAAAGAACTTTGATGGATGCTACTTCCTTAGTCCTCAACTTGCGAACTTGGTGATCTAGAATCTGAACATGAATCTCCTCATAATATAAGCTATCCTTGATCTAGAATCTGAACATGAATCTCCTCATAATATAAGCTATCCTTGATCCCAAAATCTTCAGTTAGTATGATCAAGGAAGGATCGCCCATGCACTTCTTCAACATGGAGATGTGAAATACCGAATGAACTGTTGCTAACTCTTGTGGCAGCTCTATCTCATAAGCTACACTACTTACCCTTTTCGATATTCTAAAAGGGCCAATATACCGAGGACGAAGTTTCCTCTTTTACTAAATCTCATAACACCCTTTATGGGTGAAACTTTCAAGTAGATCTAATCATCTACTTCGAACTCTAACTCCCTTCTCCTAACATCGGTGTAGGATTTCTGACGACTCTGTGTTGTTTTCAATCTCTCTTGAATCACCTTAACTTTCTTCATAGCTTGATGAACCAAGTTCAAACCATCCAATAGGAGATCTGCATCTTCTCCCATAAAGAGCCTCATACGGAGCCATCTAGATGCTGCAGTGGTAACTATTGTTGTAAGCAAACTCAATAAAAGGTAGGTGATCATCCCAGTTACCTTTGAAATCAATCACACAAGCCCTCAACATATCCTCTCAGGTCTGAATAGGGTGATCTGCTTGACCATCTGTCTGAGGATGAAAAGCAATACTTAAATTCACATTTGAACCCAAGCCATTTTGGAATGACTTCCAAAACTTTGCAGTAATTGCGCACCTCTGTATGAAATAATGGAGACCGAAATCCCATGAAGTCTTACCACCTCTTGAAGATACAACTTAGCATATTCTTCTGTTGAATGCGTAGTCTTTACCGGCAAAAAGTAGGCTGATTTTGTCATTCTGTTGAAAATCACCAAAATAGAATCATGTTGCATGCGAGACCTTGGTAAACCTGTCATGAAATCCACATTAATCATCTCTCACTTCCATTACGGAAGTTCTATATTCTGAGCCAAAGCACCAGGCCTTCGATGCTCTACTTTAACTTGTTGGCAATTTGGACACTAAGTAACAAACTTTGCAATGCCCTTCTTCATGCTACTCCACCAATGGACCTCTCTCAAATCACAATATATCTTTGAGGAACCCGGATGAATGGAATATCTGGAGCTATGATCTTCCTCCATGATCCTCTATTGGAGTCCATCCACCATTGGTACACACAATCTACCTTGATATCTCAAAATGCCATCTCCCCCTTGTTCAAAAGCTAATACTTTTTCCTTATGAACATTTGCCTTCAATTCAATAAAAATTCGGTCTTGGACTTGCTTTCCTTTCACTTCTAACACTAATGATGATTCAACCCCATTCATTACAACTACTCCTCCTTCCATGGAATCCATTAGTCGGACTCCTAAGCGTGCAAGTCTATGCCCATCTTTCGCTAACTCTCTCTTTTCTTCCTCAACATGGGCGGTACTACCCAGAGACAACTTTCTTAAAGCATCAGCAACAACATTAACTTTACCTGGGTGATAAAGAATGCTCATGTCATAATCCTTGAGTAATTCCAACCACCTCATTTGTCTGAGATTAAGCTCTTTCTGAGTAAACACATACTGAAGGCTCTTGTGATCAACGAACACATCCACATGAACACCATAAAGATAATGGCGCCATATTTTCAAAGCAAATACTACAGCAGCCAACTTTAAGTCATGGGTTGGGTAATTCTTCTCATGAACCTTCAACTGTCTAGAGGCATAAGCTATAACTTTTCCATTCTGCATTAGTACACAACCCAAGCCAACTCTAGACGCATCACAATATACAATAGCCTTGCGTACCTTATGGTATGGTCAACACTGGGGCAGTAGTCAACCTCTTTTTCAATTCCTGAAAGCTTTTCTCACAAGCTTCAGACCATTGAAACTTCACTGTTTTCTGAGTCAACTTGGTCAAAGGGGACGAAATAGACGAGAACCCCTCTACGAACCTTCTATAATATCCGGCCAAACCTAAGAAACTCCTAATGTCAGTTCGAGATGTGGCTCTAGGCCAATTTTGCAATGCCTCTATCTTTTGGGTATCAACTCTAATTCCATCACTGGAAACTATGTGGCCCAAAAATGCCACAGACTCAAGCCAAAACTCATATTAGATAACTTAGCTTGTAACTCCTAATCTTTCAAACTCTGAAGAACTATTCTGAGATGGCTAGCATGATCTTTTTCATTCCTTCAATTGATTAGTATATCATCAATGAAGACGATAATCAACATATCTAAATAAGGTTTGAAAACTCTTATCATAAAGTCCATTAACGCTGAAGGTGCATTGGTCAAACCAAAAGACATGACCAGAAACTCATAGTGACCATAACGGGTCCTGAATGTTGTCTTGGGAATATCACATTCCCTTACTTTCAACTGATCGTATCCAGATCTGCGGTCTATCTTAGAAAAACAAGAAGGACCCTGAAGCTGATCGAAAAGATCACCAATTCTCAGAAGAGGATACTTGTTCTTGATGGTAACCTTGTTCAACTGACGGTAATCTATACACATCCTAAGGGAACCATCTTTCTTTCTCACAAATGGGACCGGAGCACCCCAAGTGAGATACTTGGTTGAATGAAACCTTTCTCTAAAAGATCTTTCAACTGCTTTTTAAGCTCTTTCAACTGTGTTGGGTCCATTGTATATGGTGAAATAGATATGGGATGAGTATCTACAAGAATGTCTATACCGAAGTCTATTTCACTCTCAGGAGAAACTCTGAGAAGATCATCAGGAAAGACTTTTGGAAACTCTTTTACTATAGGAACTAACTGAATAAGAGATATCTCAACACTAGAGTCATTACCTCGGACTAAGGGATAGACACAACCCTAGGGAACTAAATTTTTGACCTGAAGGTATGACATAAAACGACCCTTAGGCATTACTGAATTGCTCTTCAACTCTATAACTAGTTCATTGGAAACTGGAACTTAACTACTCGAGTTCTACAATTTATTGATGCATAACAGGCATGAAGCCAGTCCATACATAGAATGACATCAAAATCTACCATGTCTAACTCAACTAAATCAGACATGGTACTCTTCTGATTGAGGGAAATGGAACAATCACGGTAGACTCTTTCTGCTAGAATTGACTCACCATCAGGTGTAGAAACAAAGAAGGGCTCAAGAAGTTGCTTAGGAAGAACATCAAAATAAAGACTTGGATCATACCAGTGACAACATTTGGCGAATCCTCTTACTCTCAGTGACTAGAAATAGCATAAAGACGATTTCCTTCTCCACCTGACCTTGAAGTAGCTCATCTAGATGTAGCCCTATCTGGTGGAGTAACTGAAGAGGACTGGGCTCTATTGCCCCCATTACCATTACTTTGTTTGCTCCTAGGAAACTTTCTCATAAAATGACCATTCTGGCCACAGTTGAAGCAACTGGTGGAGCCATCATAACACACCCCTTAGTGGCTCGTACCACACTTAGCACATGAAGGAGTCTTAGTACCCCCTTGTGCCTTACTACCTTTCGAATGTGCATGTCTAGCTCTGATGTTCTGAGAATTTTGACTATTGTACTCACATTTGTTCCTTGGTGCAGATGCACTAGAAGATGATGAAGCAGGTCCTTTCTGCTTATGTTGGAAAGAAAACCGGTTCGCATTACTCTTTTGCTGCCCGGATTCATTCCCTATTGTCTTATCCCTCTTATTCTCAAACCTTTCTCAATCCCTCAGCTTGTCCTCGTCAACTTATTGCGCATGAATCATCAGCCTTGCTATGCCCATGTCACCTTCTTGCATGACTTCCTTACTTTCCTTATCTGACAGATGAGGCAACCCAACAATGAATAACTTATCCTGCTCTTCATGTCAGCAACCATCTATTTGCTTCTCTTATCTCACGAGGAAAGAAATGCCTCATGAAGGCATTCTCGACCATCGGCCAGCTCAAAATCGGTTACGCGTAAGCACGAGTTAGAAAGAGACTTTTATAGAGATACACTCTATTGCACGAAGTGAGTATGAAAGAAGTGAAGGGATTCCTAAATGTTGCAGCCTCCTAATTATAGATGTGGCGCACTTCACCCTGATAACTAGGACTCTACAGAAACGGCTTCATAGACTCACTAGGACTCTTGAACACTGATATAATGTTTATCATGCCCTGAGCCTACACCTCGAACGTGGCTAGCACTCGAGAACCATTGTTGACCCCAAGCGAACCCTTGGCCTGGCTTACTTACTCAGCAGAAGACTTTACTCAAGATAAATACACTTTAAAAGAATAAACTAAACTTCTCAATAAACAACTTAGAATGTAACAAATAACATTCTCTGCCGAAGCGGCAACTCAAGTCTTAACTTAACTGGAAAGGGAAAATAAAGACTCATGAACTAACATCACTAACTCTGTCTGTGAAGCCTCTAAACAACTGAGATGGACGTCGGGACAAGAACCATGACATCTTAATGAACTAAATTACTGAAAACAATAAAAAGGATCCTCCGGAAATCTAGGAGGCTCACCACCTAACTCTGAGTGCTTAACTGGATCAACGAGGCGCTGGATGTTGATCTTGGTTACCTGTGTCATCAACATGATAAGAGGCAAGCCAACTGGCATCAGTATATTGAATGTACAGTATACGAGTTTGAATGCTAAACATAACTTACGCTTGAAAAAAATCTGAAAGAAACACTTACCTTAGCTTTACTCAACTCCTGAATAACTTGACTCAATATAAAGCAATAAAACATATGCAATATATAGAAAGCTTGTAAAACAGTGGAAAACAACTTAGTTCGTTAAAGAAAATGCAATAACAAACTCAAAGTTACTCATATAACAAAGTAATATAGTTTCTGTTGGAGTTTCTCTAATCATCAACCGACACTATGAGCCTAAGCGGTGATACATCGTCTTGCTCCACGCTGTCAGAACTATCCTATACTTTGTCGTCATAAAGAACGCCTTAACTAAGTGGATCCACTAGTCTATGCTTAAAGCATCTTAAGGAGTCATTTAAAAAGTATGATCCTTTACTACCCATGATGGCTACATGGTTTTTATAGACTTGATTTAATATGAACTCGCATCCCCATATCGGTGCTCAAAACTACTCCTAAAATATACTTAGCTCATATGTTTTTAAAACAAACTTCTTTCTTGTAATCGAAACTCAAAACTTAGCTTAAAAGCTCTCTTGGAATCGATGTTCCTTTTTTTGTTCAAATTTGAAAACATTTTAAACTCTTCGGAATACTTAGTTTCCTTATAACTTTTGTAGAAATGAATTCAACTCTTTACTCTTTGCTTAACTTAAAACTTAAGTCTTAGAACAAAGTTAAAACGTTTGTGAAAGACTCTTGAAAAACTTCAATGAACTTCTCTTGACTTTCTTTTAACTTCTAAACCTGACTCTTAACATTCCTTGAATTGAACTATGGATTCAAGGATTGTGATTTATGATAGGAAAGATCTCATGATGTTTAGGAGTGTTTTTAGATAGCTAAACATGAGAAAAGATAAAAAAATTCATTGTCTGGGGGTGGGTCCGGATGCGGAGAGGGTATTTAAATTTTGGTCGAAAAAATACTTTTTGAGGCAGAAAGGTCTGTGACAGCTCCCCAACGCGAAATGAATTTTACCAAATCTAGGGAACAGGTCCGTGACGCGGAGCTAGTGCTTAGATTTGTCCGACTAATTTTCTTCTTCGTTTTCCTGCCCCAATTCGCCCAAACTTGATTCTTTTTCCTAAATTCCTTTTAGATACAGATACCCAACAAATGTACCTAAGAACCTAACTCCAACCAATTCAATAATTTGACTTAATGATCTCAGAAACTTCTTAATTTCAGCCCAACTCAAGAACAATATGAAATTCAAGAATAGATATCAAGAACATCAACTTCCAAACTATTTTAGGACGAATTCATGCTGAAATAAACATGTTTGGCACGTGGCTGAATGAACCCAATGTTATGAAAGCCTCACATACCTTGTAGGATTAAACCCTTGGCAAAATCCACACGAAAATCTCCAAGAAATCGACGAACTTTGAACTTTTCTTCTCCTTTCTCCTCTTTTCTCTTTTCTCCAAACCCTAGCGTGAACTTCAACTTTTATAAACTAGTCTAATTCTGATTAGACCCTAACTTAATTACCAAAAATGAAATAAAATAACTGGGCATGGAAAAGACTTAAATACCCTTCCAAAATTCGGACTAGACTTTCCTTATCTAAACAACCCAACTTCCAAAGGGCATATCTCTCTCATACAAACTTGAAATCACACAAAATCGGCGTTGTTGGAAAATTTATTCCAAGATATTTCCTACAATATCTGAAAACACACCAAAATCCTCCTGAACAAGGAGTTATGGTCGTTTGAAGTTGACCAAAACTCATCCTTAACTTCACTTAAACAAATTTTCCAGATTTTCATTATTTTCTAAAATCACTATTTCCAATTCTTGACTTCTTCCTAGTTATTTCAATTTACGAGATGTTACAACTCAATGATACAACTTATCCCTAGACTGCTCGACTCATAGGGTTCATGCACAATTATGGGAATGAACAACTCACCTCAAGGACTTTATGGGTAATATGTAATAGGCCGATGATTAGGAATATAATCTCAAAAGGGTTATGGGCAAGAATTTATGGGCATGAACGACTCGACTCGAGGGTCTACATAACTATATGGATCTCGTCTACACAACTATTCTTCTTCTTCTTCTTTTCAAATGTACTTCATCAAAACTTAGTTCAAATCAATAGTTAATCTCAAAAGATTCACAATTGGACTCAAAGATTTTCTTGTACTCTACTGTTAACTCTCTCTTGAATTTGAATTATGAATTCAAGAGTTATGGTTCATGATATGAAGGATATCGTAGATAGTGTAGAGTCATTAATATATTCTCCTCACTCTCATGTTAACTTACTAGAGTCTTGAAACAAGTTATTAGAATTTGTAGAAAACCCCTAAAAAGATTCTCAAGACTTGGCTTTTAACTCTTCCTTGAATTTGAATTATTAAATCAAGGTTATGATTTGTGATAGGAAGCATATTGTAATGATTGGGAGTGTTTTTAGATAGTTAAACATGAGAAACGATCAAGAAGAAATCACTGTCAAGAAGCAAGTCCACGATACGAATATCCATTTTAATATTTGGTCGCAAAATAAATTTTGAGGCAGAGGGGTCCGCGACCTCTCTGCCATGTGGAGAAAGATTTTGTGCACAGGGAGGGTAGGTCCGCAATGCAGAGTGGAAGGCCAGCTTCGCCCAACTTTTTCCCTCTTCATTTTCTAACCCAGATTCGCCTAAACTCGATTCTTTTTCTCAAGTCTGCTTTAGATTTAGATGCCCAGTACATGTACACAATAATATAATCAAACACAACTCTAAAATCAACAGGATTTCCTCAAGAACTCATCATTCTCATCTAAACTAAAGAACGAAAGCCAATTTGAAGAACATAATTCAGGAACATCATACTTTCAAGTTGCTAGAACGAATTTCACTGAAATAAGCATGATAGGTCGGTGGGTGAACAAAACAAACACTATCAAAGCTTACATACCTCTTAGGGAATAAACCCTTGGCGAAATCCAAAATCAAATCCTCAAGAACTCGACGAAATCTTGGCCTTTTCTCCTCTTTTGTCTTTTTTTCTCTTCTTGAACTCTCAACTAAAACCCTAGGCATATATTAGGATTATAAAATTGAACTTAATCAGATTAGACCCCTAAAACCTTATTAAAAATGAATTAAATCTGATTGGTTAAGGAAAAGACCAAAATACCCCTTACTATTTTCGGGTAACTTTCCTTAACTGGACAGTTTTATTTCAAAAGGGCATATATCACTCATCTGACCTCAAAACTTAGAAAACTCAGTGGCATTGGAAAGATGATTCAAAGATATTTCATTTGATATCTTATGGGCATCCCAACTCATCATGTACTGAAAGTTATGTTCGTTTGAAGTTAACCAAAAACTTAAAGGAACTTAGGAATGTCTTGATTGAATTTTCTTTAGTTCTTCTTGTAACTCAAGGTGCTACATCTAGTGACCTTCACACTTAGGAAAAATTTAAATTCATCGGTAAAATCCTACATACAATGAATGATTGTTCGAGTCTGAGCTCAATTTTTTTTGGGGTGTTACATATATCAATAGTTAAATAAATTATATTATAAAATTTATAACTCCAACAACCAAATCATAACTAAGTAATGTACTATGGGGAATGGAGGAGAAAGTATATTTAAGAGGTGTAACGAATAGATTTTAATAGTGACTAACTTTTAGTAGTTATCGTAAGAAAGTTTAGATGCACTATTCATAGGAACTTATACTTTATCATTGTAAGGACCTGATTCCATCGTTAGGGAAAAACCAGTGGGGAAAGAATTGGACTAGAAAAACTTTTGAGTAGTAACTGGAAATTTCCTAGCCTAGTCCAGATTATACGAAATCGGAATCAAGCGAGTCTAGGGAAATATGGTAATGAATGAGAAGTTTGATAATTAAATTGATTGCATGTGTGGATAGCTAAGACGTTAAGGAACTCGTACGACTTTACGGAATTGAATTCGGGCGAGTAGAACTCCCGAAATTAATTTTAACGTGAACAAATATTTTTTGAGTGCCGTGGGATGAAGGTGTATTCTGAAATGGGGGTTTGGAGCTCTTAATTCAATATTCTATTTTGGTTCAACCCATTGTGGTGGGATTTTTCCTGCCAGGGTAGGGCCGCCATAGCGGGACAGTCGCAATTTAAGCCAGAAATAAACCCCAAAATTGTTTTATTCTGCTAGTTTTGACTTTTTGAGCTAGGAGACGACCCCATGTGTTTTCTTGATAGTTTTCCACCATTCTTGAGCTTAAAGGTAAGGTTTTAACTCACCAAATCTGTTTTTCGATCTGTAGAATGTAAATTCGTGGGTGATTATCGATTGGGGAGGGTTTTGATCTGGAAATTAAGGTGGAAAAAGCCCTAATCTAGGTATTTGGATCTTGGGTTTGGTCTAGGTTTATTGAGTTTGTTATAATCCGGATAATTAGACCTTTGATTGTTGATCCTTGGTATATTAATTGTTTGTAGACCTAGAACAAGCGGAAAGAATCCGAAAAAGGGAAGATTTAAGTGCCTTAGGGGATTGGAGCTTGGATTCGAGGTAGGTGACGGTTGTGATTTCATGTTTGTGTGATATATGTTTGTAATTGCTTCATTGTACTGCATGTATGTACGCGAACGTTGCGTGATTGATCACACTAATCGTAAATTAGTATGAATGAAGAATTGTATGCCATGAATCAACTCTTCATTGTATGGTTATGAGAATGTACATTGTAATTGTGATTTTGGCTTGTTGAATGGATCATGTGTTACGTTCTGACACACTAACTGGGATCGGTTGCCACATACCAACATAAACATTGAAACGGATGTCATCATTAGACACACTTACAGGGATCGGTTGCCACGTACTAGCATAAACATTGGAACAAGTGTCACGATTTGACACACTAACTTGGAACGGGTACCACGTACCGGTACACTAACAGTTTCGGTATGGGTTCCAGGACCATTGAATTGGGTTTCGTGAGAGGACGATTGAATTGTGTTGTGTATCTACTTGTGATGATTACGTTCATATCTAATTATGATTGATATTGGAAGACTGTGTGTTGCTCTAAAATGATAACCAATGTGTATTATTGATAACGTGGAATGCTACATTGATCCTGAAAAGATGACTAATATTGTATATGTTTGATATATGCCTGTTTTATAATGTTGTGGTTACTTGCATGTGTTTCACTTATTGGGATAGCCGCGTGACCGTACTAGTACATTGTGGCTGTGTACTGATACTACACTTGCTTGTTCTTTGTTGAGTACAGGGTATCTTCAGGCGGCTATTGACAGACCTCGCTTAGAAGATCACTGATCAATCGAATTCAAGGGTGAGCCAGTTCTTTCGGGCTGCCATGAGTTCTCTTTCTGTTTATGTCCATATTTCGGACTTAGACTTTCTAGTTAGGTGTTAGTATGTTAGTTTGGGGTTGTAACCCTTCTTGTTTAGATTTATGGTTGAACATTAGATGTTTTGGTACATTGAGTTTCAAGTTCTAGGTATTATTTCAACATTTGTTTTGTTAGACTTTTACAGTTTATGGGAACTCTATTTATTTCCTTAACATTTAAACTTGCTTCCCTAACTTTAAATGCCTTAGTTTTGATTAACTTATATTGTTTGGGTTGTGGTAATGGTTCTCCCACCAGAGATTTAGTGTGGGTGCCAATGATGACTGTCTAGGTCATGACAAAGTTGGCATTAGAGCCCTAGGTTCATTGATCTCATTGTACAAAAATGAGTCTAGTAGAGTCTTGCGGAACGGTACGAAGACGTCCGTACTTTTCTTCGAGAGGCTACAAGACTTCAGGAAAAACCTCACTTCTTTCTACTTCTTTGTGGTATGACTTGAACCCAATTGGTATCTGCGTGATACAAATTGGTATCTTTCCTCCTTCACTCTATGGTCCGAACTAGAATAACAAAAGTGGTAGCACCATCACTAGCAAGAGAGGAAGTGTATAAATTACTGCCATTTGAATAGGGTCACCATTCGAAACAAGTATTAAAACGACCCCAAAAATGCCCGAAAATGTGCTTCGGAAACACCTATAATTGTAATTTCCATATATCTCAAAATCCATTTCGTTTTTCGAAAATCCGACTTCATATTCTTGTTTAGGGGGTCAAATTGAGTGGGGAATGGGTCTAACCCAAATTTTAGAACAACCGTATCAAAATCCAAAATTTCCA
>JAJOOE010000315.1:0-70534 GCA_036250405.1 Solanum raphanifolium | reverse complement strand
AAAAAATATAGTTTAATATATGTGGTATTTTAATTGGATAGCATTTCCTTAAATTTCCTCTTAATTATTTAATTTTTAGCCTATTCTATTCTAATTCATTTCAATTCTAGCCACTCCAATTCAAATTCTCATTTCAATCATAGCCACCATTTTGTTTCAATTTTAGCCATTTCAAATTCAATTGTATATGATTTTAAAATTTTAGCTTTTAATCTTGACCGTCCTTAATCCTTGATCGAATCCTAGCCCTTCATCTCTTATGAGATCAATAGTCCAGATTAAATCTACCTAACCTTCCCATTTTAACCTAAAGACTCCAAACCCTTAAAACATTATTCACTCTTCTCTTCTTCCCCTCTCCAACCGCTGCCATCCCCTCTCCCCTCACGTGGCTCCTCCGGCGAGACCATCCATCGCCGGTGAGAGCTTCCTTTCCCCTTTTTCCATCGCCCCCTTCCCTTTCTTCTCTCCAGGCAGCCGACGAGAAAGGCGAAAGCAGCAACAACAGCAAGCAGCCAGGCGAGAACCAGTAGCTGGCGAGGACCACTAACAAGCCTCCACCGCTGGCAGCAGCAGCGAGAAGGATGAAGCCAGCAACCAGCCGCTTCGGCAGCGCACTAGCTCGAGGCATCAGCTCCGGCGAGAGATCCGACAGCAGCTGCCGGAGAGAGATCCGATAGCAGCCGCCGGCGAGAGATCCGACAGCAGCTGCCGGCGGAGACAACGAACAACAACGACTTCGGCAAAACGCTGCTTCGACTAGTAAAATAGCGAACTCTGGCAACAATTTTTAATGTTTTCGAGACGGATCTATTAAGATCCGTCCAGGTAAGCTTCAATTAATTTTATGGTCACCGTTTCAACTCTGTGTTCTTGATTTAGAAAAAAAAAACTATTGTGGATAATTATGCAAGCGTCATATGATATTATCAAGTGTAGGATAATTAAGTTGTGTGATTATCATGACAATTGCTGAAGCATGTGTAAGCTGTGATTTAATTTACCATGAACTAGTTATTATCCTACACTTGACTATGCCTGCAAAATTTTATTTTAAGGTGATTAATTAGTAAGTATGTGGATTTTGCCCTCTAAATAGCCCGTTTATCAATTTTATAGGATCTCTTTAATGTTGTTGCTGATTCCTCCTAATTTAGTTATTAGCGAATATTTCGATGAGATTGAATATTACAATTGGTACATATTATTCCTTTCCTTAAGGATTTGGTGCATTTTTCAAAAATATAATATTGGTTTGTATGTTACCTTAAATTGATATCTTTGCCTTATGCATATTGTGACAGATCTTTTACCTTTCTAGTCATGGTAAAATTATTATAGTACTATTAATACTAGCCGTTGTGAATATTTATTAATTTATCAATTTCCCTTAATTGTTGTCCCTTGCCCTTATTAAATCAAGGTGGTTTCTTACTTGTTTTATTTTAGTTAAGTTTTTGAATGAAGCTAAATATAATATTACTGATTTAGTGCTTCTTTGAATAAGGAAAATATGTTTAATTGATCCTAAACTATTTCTTTCCTTATATTTGTGCCCCCCTAATCTGATTTCAAAAGGCTAATTTTTTTAGTTATGGTAAATTCTGGCTTAATTGAATCACTATGATTTTGGTAAATATTTACTTTTCCTTCTGAATATGATTTTTGTCCTCATTTAAATCTGTGCAGATTCTTATTCATTTATTTTTGGTAAAAAGACCTCTATTGATTTTTTTTATACATCCTTTTGTCTAAGGAAAATTTGCTGAGATATGCTCTTGTTAATTTATTTTCTCCTTTAATTGTGTGCCCCTCTCTGCTATATAAACAGACCCATCTCTCATTCTTTTTCTCATTCGGACATTCTAATGATAGCAGAAAACTACTCTGACCTCTACACTTCTCACATTGCTCATACTTGAATACTAAAAATATTGATCTATACTCTTCAAAGAATTAAGATTCCATTAAACATTCTAAGAGCTTCTCCATTCGATTTGTTGTGTACGACTCTATTTAAATTAAGTTCTTCTGCATTGCTGATAATTATATTCTGCATTATCGGTTAGTTCTATTCCACTAGTTTATTTTCGTTTTACATATGTTATTTTGAATGTTGTGTATGAATAAAAAATAAAAGGGAAGCATCCGGGTTAGTTGTCTTCTCTCTTTATATATGTGATGTATGTGCATGATGTCATATTCAGTGTTTGCTACTTATTTGAGTAATTCGATGCTTGAGTTAAGACTCCATTAAAATGATTAATGTTAAGTACCCCTTTTATTATATTTGTGTTGTATTGATTTGTTTTGTTTAGCAGGGGTTTTGAACATTGAGTTCAAGTGTTGAAGAGCCGCCTGACATGGGTTTTCCAAACAAAATTTAGTTTTACTTATTATAGTTGTTTTGCTTCAATTTTATTTTGGTATTGTAATTGTTGTATAACACTAACTCTCTCCTATATATGAAATAATTTGGGGATCGTCTAAGGGGGGAGGGATTTATATGCTACTTGTTTTATTTATTTTTTATTGTAACTTATTTGTGTTTGAAAGCATGCTTATAGGATTGTGATATGTTTGATAGGCCGTATTTTAACAACTCTGTTTTAGATCTAACTAAAATGCTATTGTCATTAATCATCTATTTAATCCTTTAATTAGTTTAAAATTGGATCATGTTTTAATTTCTTATTATAGTGTGTTATGGGATTATCATTAACCACCTTCATAATTATTTAACAAATAAGTGATATATATTTGCTCCTTGTTCCATGTAATTCAACTAAAGCTCCCTTTATATAATAAATGAATAAATTTTGAATATTGCCATAATATGTTTTATATTATTTTGTTATCTTAGACACTATGCCTATAGGATCCAAATAATTTTCAATATGTTTTGGGCTTAGAAATCATGCATATAGGTTTAAACTTGTTACATATTAGATAAATAGCATGCCCATAGGGTTAATAATTTGTTTAAATGAATTAGATATCATGCCTATAGGTTTGATATTATTTTCAGCGTATTTGTACTTAGAAACCATGCTTATAAGACATAATTAAGTTGAGATGTCAATCAACATATTAATAAATAAAAAAAGTAAAGTTCTGTTTTAAAATTATAATATGCTTCCTAGATTGAATCTGGCTCAAATCAATTAGGTTCCGCTCTGTTTTGCTTCTGAAAATACTAATAAGTCATTCTGATCCGCTACATGCTTTGTATATATATATATATTTATTTATTTCTTGTATTTTGTGATCTATTTGCTAATCACCTAAAATTAACTAATAATTACATTCTGTGTGTCTTTAAAATCTGCTATTTTAAATTAGCTGACCTAATTAAATGATCCCGAAATTAATTATTTTCTGCATTTGAACTGCCATTTAAAATGATTTCTGCACTGATAATAATACCATATGCTACTGTTCTAAAATAATAATAATAATAATATATTTTCTGCATTTACTTTTCCTAATTAAAATTATCTACTAAATCAATTTCTGCATTTATAATCTATCTGCCACAGTTAAATACTATAATATCACTATTTCTGCTACCTAACCTAATTTTAACGAATCTACTACAACATGTTTTGATCTTAAAATATGTCCTTTATAAAATCTGCTACTGTTTTAAAAAGTAATTTTCTGCATTTGCTATGTGTTTATCTTAATTAAAATCAGGTACTAATTATTTTCTACATTTGAACACCGACTTCTACTTAAAATGAATTTAACATAACAATCTAATTTGCTACTGCATTAATATGCTATCTTTTCTGCATAATTTGTCACTTTAAATTTGCTGTCCTAATAAAATTCTCCCCAAATATTTTAGTTTTCTGCATTATGAATAATTGTCTTGCCACTTTTAATAAACTAATAACTAAATATTTCCTGCATGCTTTATTAATAAAAATAAATAAACTTTGCATTATGTGATAACACTCAGTCCTTGTTAAATTATTTATCATTATTATGAAGACTGTTTACGTGTTTGTATGCCACGCACTTCGCATGCGACCTTTTCACTCTATTTGTGTTTGCCAGCATGTGAATTAAAAACTAGAGGCCAATATGAGATTTACGTGCTAAATGCTTGTCCTATTTGTTCTGCTTGGTGTCTAGGTGGGCCTATTAGGAGTTTATTTCAGTCTAAACCCTTCCTAATAGTAGTTCAATGCCTCTTGGACCTTAAGCGGGGACGCTAGACACCTTTTAGAGATGAAAAGCATGTGGTGGTGGGTTAGGGGTAGTTTAGGCTCTACGGAGATGATGACACCAACTCAGGCTTAAAAGACAAACATTGGTTTTGTATGTCCCTACACGGAAGCCTATCGAAAAAATAAAGAAAAGTCGAGTGCTGATCCACAAAGTCCTTTAGAGTCTCTTTTTCCTTTTATCCTTTATCTGTTTATAATTATATTTATTTGGGGTAGTTTAAGTAAATAAAAAATGATATTTACTTATATATTTGTCTGCTTTCTATCTTCTCGCTATTTTTTTTAAATTTTATTTTTGTTAGTTATTTAGTATTATGTTATCACCTAGTTTTTGCATGCTTAATTAAATAAATAAATAAATAAATTGATCTTAACTATTTAATATTAGTTATCACCTAGCAATCATGTTTAATAAATAACCAATAAAAGAAGTGACCTTAAATGCTACTTGTAATCCCCACATAAATTGCATGAGATACAGCCGGAACCCATATTTGTGGACCCCGAGGGATGCCTAACACCTTTCCCTTGAGGTAACTTGAACCCTTACCCTGATCTCTGGTTCGTTGACCTTAGTTAGATCTAGCTAGGTTAGATAGGTGCCCTAATGCGCCTTAATTCGTTAGGTGGCTACTCTTCAATCCAACCCAAAGCCCAAAAGAGTTGTTAGGTCGAAAGTCCATTTTGAGAAAAATGGGGTGCGACATTGCACTTAAGTATTTTCAAACAATTGAATTAAGAATTTACTTGAGTTTGAGTGTTATAAATTCCATTTTCAAAGCTTCTTTATTCTTGAGTAAGTCTTTCTCTAAATAGTCAGCCATGCCAAGAGTTCGCTTGGGGATCAGAAATGATTCTTGAGTGCCGACCATAACAAGGGTGTAGGTTTAGGCCGTGAAAAACTTACTATCAGAGCCCAGAGTTCAAGAGTCCTAGGGAGTCTATGAAGCCGTGTTTTTAGAGTCCTTCTTATCGGTGTGAGGCGTGCCACATGTATAATTTGGAGGCTACAACATTTAGAAATATTTCACTTTCTTATTACTCCTGTTCGTGCGATAGAGTTCAACTCTATAAAAGTTTCCTCTAACTCGTGCTTATATGTGTCTTTTTGGATCATGCCTCCATGAAGAGCTGTTTGAGGAAGTCTAGCTAGGAGGAATGCTAATCCTCACGGTCAAGAAGCTCCCAATGCACCATAAGTGCAACCCTCTGAGGGTGATGTCACCAATGTTGAGTTTAGGAATACTATTCATTTGAGTCAACAAGTAGTAGGTCGTCAGGGTGTGGCTGATACATCTAGGATCCATGAGTTTCTAAGGATGAATCTCCCAGAGTTCATAGGATCGAATATCAATGAGAATATGGAGAACTTTATGGAAGAACTTCAAAAAGTGTTTGAGGTCATGCATGTTGCTGATGCAAAGCGTGTGGAGTTGGCTTCTTATCAGCTCAAAGGTGTCGCTAGGATATGGTATGATCAGTGGAAGAAGAACATGGCAGATGAAGCACCAATTTTGAGTTGGACTGTGTTTGAGGATGCTTTCTTGGAGCTCTTCTTTCCCCGAAGGCTAAGGGAAACAAAGGTAAGAGAGTTTCTTAATCTGAAGTAGGAGACTATGAATGTACAAAAGTACAACCTCAAGTTCACTCAACTTTACCGCTATGCTCTAGAGATGGTGGCTGATATGAGAAGTAGAATGAGTTTGTCTGTGTCTGGGCTATCCCGTTTATCTAATAAGGAGGGGAAAGCAACTATGTTGATAGGGGACATGGACATAGCTAGGCTTATGGTTCATGTACAACAGGTAGAGGAGGAAAAGTTGACATATAGGGAAGAGTTCCACAACAAGAGGGATAAGACAACAAATCACGAATTTGGCCAGCAAAAGATTGGGAATGGGCATCGGTCCTCTTTCCAGCAAAGGTCATCTAAACCCGCTCCATCATCAGCTAGTGCACCTGCATCGAGAAATTGTAACACCTCGGAAATTAGTAGGCTAAACTAGTGCTAAAACGTGAGGGTTAACGATAAGGGAGAAGGTCAAGAGCCAAGGAAGATGGGCAAGGGCCAAGGCAAGGGGCCAAGGCTGCCCATTTAGGCCAAGGAACTGCCCACCAAGACCACGAGGGTCTTCACGACCCGTAGTGGACACCACGAGTCGTGGTGCGACTCTTGGAGATGGAGGCAGTAGCCTCTTTAGGCTGCCCCAAAAGTGGCCCCTCCACATGAGCACCTTCACGGCTCGTGAAGCCTTAGATGCCTCGTGGGAGTGGTCTTGAACTTGACTTAGTGGAATGGCCATGGAGGGTGGCTTGTCCTAGCCACTGCCTCAAGGTCCACGAGAGGGACCACGACTTGTGGCTTGCTTCGCAGACCGTGGAGCCCATCGTGAGGATGCCTTGGGCTTGTGAGCTAAAGGCAATTGTTGCCATGCCACTACCTCAAGACCACAGATAGGACCATGACTCGTGGAGCCCCGCGTGGTCCTTGGTAGTTCACTTTAAGTGAGGGGTTTTTTGGGTATTTTCTCTTTAAGTACAATTAAAGTAAAATCATTTTGCATATGTTTAGAGTCACTATATAAGTCATTTTTAAGTCAAATTCACCTAAACTAAGTCATATTTTCACAACACCCAAATATTTCCCAAATTCATCTCCTCTTTAAAAATATTCTCTCTCTAGAACGTCAAGGAAGAAAAAGAAGGAAGAAGATGGGGCTAGGGTTCAAGAAGCAAAGCTTTCACACCAATTTCATTGAGATTCTTAGCTAAGGTATGGTAGTAGTTCATCCATGGATATAATTCTTCCATGGAGTCCCTCCAAAACTCAATTTCAAAGAATCGAAATTCCCCAAAAAGCTAGGGTTTTACTTCAAGTAATGGATTCCTTTCAAAAATGATTCTATTGATTTAATTACTTTATATTATGATTTAATTGAAGTTTTATTATGGTTTTATGATGAAATCTCCCAATATTCCATGAAATCCCCCATATTCCCAATTTGTGACCTTGTGATGTGGGTGAATTGCTGAAAGAAGAATATTATGAGATTATATTTGTAGTAATTGAGCTATTTGAATTATGTTATCATCCATGTCTAACGTTGTAATTCTAGATGTGTTTATTGAATTTGATCTATGGTCCTTGAAGGGCAAGGTATGAGAATTATGTATGATTATGAGATTTATGTATACTCTTTAAGAACACCTTGAGAGTGAGGTGTGCATGATTATGATGATGTTGTTTTGTTGATTGAAAGGCTATTCTCATGAACACAATGTGAAAGGTTTTCTCACATGATGATGATTCTAAGGTTGAAAAGGCTATTCTCACCTAATTGAATCTAAAGTTATATGTAGACATGGACGGTGAAAGGTTATTCTCACGCATGACCTAATGAGCTATCTTAATGAAACATCTTATGACTTAATAGGTACTCCTTGGGATAAATGCTTAGCACCGAGTGGATATTGACTATGAGATGGAAACCTTTCCGTGAGAAAGGCCGACTTTTTTAGAATAAATCTCTTGAGAAGGAAATCTTTCCGTGAGAAAGGTCGGGTTTCTAGTAGCAATCTCCTTTTCCCATAAACTATGTGCCCCCATATATTATTTAGGTTGTGGATCCACCTAAAAGCTAACATGATGATGGTCTTACCTTAGGCAAGTAGGAAAATCCTTTTCGGTGTGGGTAACACCGAATTCAATGTTAAGCTCACATGGTCTATGTCGGTTAAGGCTTATTCCCACTATGATAAGAATATGAATTATGAACTATGGTTACTCAAGAATCTATACTTAGCATGGGTACGATTATGGGATCTTATTCATGCATTGCACAAGTGTGCTTTGAGGGTACTTCTGGTAAGTTTCTCTTATGATATGATGACCTATGAGTTGATTATGCTTATGATTTATGCTTTCCATTATCTTCAAAATGATGCTTTAACTTAGTAAATTGCATGCATTCAACTAAAATGTCCCTTTTAGCATGTTTTCAAGGTTTTTATGCATGGCTATCATACTTAGTGCATTTTTGTACTAACCCATATTTTCCTACATTTTCCCCAAGTGTAGGGTCCGGTTCTTAAGGCGGTCATCATTTGGTTTAATCTTAGATTCGACTATTCTACTTACTTGTGGTAAGTCCTCATGATTCAAGGATGTGA
This sequence comes from Solanum raphanifolium, assembly GCA_036250405.1. NCBI lineage: Eukaryota > Viridiplantae > Streptophyta > Magnoliopsida > Solanales > Solanaceae > Solanum > Solanum raphanifolium. The sequence continues at coordinate 62,129 of JAJOOE010000315.1, read as the reverse complement.
GATTCACTTTGAGTTTCATTTCTAGTATTTCATTTTTAGACTATGTTGTATGGGTTGTGTCATTTTTCATTTGAACTATTGTAATAGATGGCTATGATGAGACAAGTCTAGACTTCTACTTTCCTTTATGAAAATTTTGGACTTAAATGCGTTTTTACTATTATTGTTCTATTGGTAGCCTTGGGTCGTGACAATTGGTAATCAGAGCACAAGGTTTAGAAAGATTCTAAGATGATGTCTCATAAGCCACGTCTGGTAGAGTCTTGCTCATGAGTGTGAAGCGCGCCACATTTATGTATGAGAGGCTATAAGATGTTTAGGAAATTTCACTTCTTTCATTACTCTTAAGTCGTGCCTTAGAGTTTAACTCTATAAAAGGCCCTCTCATAATCTTTCTCTTTTGTCTTCAGGAAATGAATACACGAAGGGCTAATGCAAGAAGAATGGAGGGCGAAAATGTGAATGAAGGAGCTCCTCCTCAAGATAATCAAGCCCCAGTAGATCGCGTGGTGGATAATGTGACCCAAACGGAGTTTAGGTCTACTATCCAAATGTTGACCCAAGCCATGACAACTCAAACTCAAGCCGTGACATCTCAAGCCCAAGCCATGACGGCCTAAGACAATAGATAGGTTGTAACTCCGGTGAACCCTAATATGAATTCCGCGGCTTCTAAAGTAAGGGATTTTTCAAGAATGAACCCTCCCAATCATGGCTCCAAAGTTGATAAGGATTCCAATTGGGGATAAGACCAATTGAAATCAAATGCGGAATTAAACAACACAAAAGTAAGATAGATTAGAAATAAGAGATGAGAAGAAAAGAAAGAAAGGCTAATTGATTAAACAATCAACCAAGGAAGAAGAGAAACTTGAATTCGAAAAGAAACAACTCAAATTGAAAACCACAAATGAGTAATCTCAAGTGAAATCAAGGTTAAAAAGTCCTAAATAAACAATGGGAATCCACCCATCACTAATCTAGATTAAGCTACACTAACCTAAAGGGATTCCACCCATAAACTACACTCTTCAAAGAGTTTGTTCATTTAACATTCAAAATCCATATAGTCTACGTCTTCCAAAATTAAAGAGACTACTATTTATACTAATAAAATAAAGAAGACACTTCTTTGACAATTTTACCTTAATCGGATAAGGGCCTTGTTTGGTTGTCTTCTTCTGTGAATTCTTGAGATTATGAGATGACCATTTGCACAAATGACCTCTTTCTTCTTTCTTTTTACTTAGATGGACCTTCCACACATTGTACTTCTTTATTTTGTGTCCATCAAGCTCCTCTAAAGCTTTTACATGATCTATGCTATCAATGTCGTTATCATCCTCTCCTTCTTGAAAAGGATTCATCCTCGAATCCAAACCTTGCAAAACCATGAAAAGGACAAAAAACAAATATAACCTCAAAGAATGAGGGTTAGTACAATGGTTAGCACAAAAAGCATTACACGAAGTAGACTCAAGCTCAAGGAACAACCAAGTATCATCTATTATCATGACTATTAATCCCATACATGGAGGACAACGAAATTTGCTTTTCCTCACATCAAAAGGATAATACCATTACTACAAGCTCAAATTGTAGCGACCCTTCCGAAAGGATACTACCACTTAAACAAGAAATCTAATTAAATACTTGCGACATTTAAAAGAGGTTAACTATGGCCATATTGATTTTAATATAGTAGAGGGATTAGGTTCATAACGAATAATTTAGTTAAGGATATACATCTTGCTCATTTAAACATTTATTTGATGTTAAAACTGACATGGCGCGGAATTTAACTTATGACAGAAAAACCCTCCCAGAATAATTTAAGCAAACAACTGACGAGCTTTTCATGCATATATTATCCTCACACTTAAGGATGAGATAACAAGAATATTACCAACTTCTGAGTACCGAAATCAGCCGGTTCATGCTTCACACAAACATTCAAAACTAATAGTAAATTTCATATATTACAAGACTTGGGTTAGCATAGCCCAAACAAACAAAACTTATAGACATACTTATATTACAACCCATGGTGACATGATCAAATTAGTCCTCAAAATTTCATGTAAATATACAACACATAGATCATGTACAAGCCCCAAGGTTTATACAAAATATAGATGCCTATATGCAATTGTGATCTTTCTTATGACTCTCAAAATCTCCATCTCCAATGGCCAGCTTCATGCATCCTCTCGAACATTCCCTACGATAGAAACAACTGTCACTAAGCATATAGCTTAGTGGTGCAAAAACTATAGGTTCGGAGCCCTCAAATTCACCAAGTTACCTTTCTCAAGTCATGGGCAACATAATTGAACATAATAAATAAATTAAGTAAACAATATATAAAGAGTATCAAGTTCGATTTTTAAAGATCCAAATGTCAAGAATGCTCATAGCACAGTTTTCCAAGAGATTCAACAACAAGGCTCGCCCAATATATACATCATGTCGTCGCACAAAGCACAAGCAGGTATCAAGAAGGGCCGACGCCCTGTGTCAAAAAGGGTCGAAACCCAATAATCAAGAGAACCAAGAACCATATTAAAAATGGCTTTCTAGTTCGCACTTAAAATGGACAACTTCCATTCTTAAGACAGACTAAAAATCCAGAGTCAAGATGGCAAATGATCCGAATCAAGAGGCATGCCAATAGTGACAAGGTCACAACCACAAGAAGGACAAGGTCCCAACAAGAGTTCCAAGTGATCAAACAATTCGTACAAGTGGGCGAGTTACACAAGAGTCTTTAACGTCTTAAAGGATACCAACACGACAATGCAAAGTGACAAGAGGTAACCAAGGTACCAAGATCAACTTTCAGATATACCAGCAGTTAAAAGAGTGCAAGTACAAGTTTATACACAAACCTCAGTGCTTAGCTTAGAAACAGTCCAACACAACTTCAAGAGTTCAAACCGTAGACCAATCAACGTATCAAGGTCCTCAACTTGTTCCCTAGTATATACAACCTTAAAATAAAATTAGATAACTTCTTTAATCCTTAGTAGCTCAATAATGTTAATGTAAAACAGGATTATCATCACAAGTAAGCTTAGCCTGTACAAATACGACTATGCTCCCAAAACAGTAATTTTGGCCAGCCTAGTACCTCATGTCGCAACTTAGATTTGAAAAGGAAAACGGCAAAACTGGACTGTATATCCTTCATGAAAGATGTAGGTACATCTAACAATCAAGAACCACTGCAAAATATATTTTGTACAAAAAGATATCATCGATACACTAATAGTTGTTCATACAGGATTTCTAAATCCGAAATCTGGACAAAACTTGTTCTATGTTGCGTCCCATATTTCGAATCCATAACAGCTAAATTAGAGTTTTACATAAACATAAGCATTGTAGGTATACAAATTATCTTTCCAAAACATATTTATTCACTGAAAAAGGAGTTCTAGAGAACGAGATATTCCAAAAGTACTAAATACTACTTAGCTCAAAAATAGATTTCGACAACTCACCAAAAAGAAGGGTGTATCTCGAATTCTAGCCAAAAGGACCAAGTTTTTCTCTTGTGATTTTGAGAGTAATATTGTTAGAGAGAGTTCACCAGGTTTCTTAGAGTTTAGGAACACGAATTTTACTATATAGGAGGTGTAAATATATAGTCTCAAGAGTGATGTTTATCACATGCACAACTGCCTCCAAAAGGTGGCTGCCCAAAAAAAGGTTGGCTGCCCAAAATGCATACATATATACCTATATGTATAATCCTCACCTCCCTTTCAAGTTATACATAATTCTAATTAGAATATTACGCAAATACCTCATATAATACCTTAAATTATGATCATAATTTATGTTAAGCAAGTTTGCAAATATCACAACATTTCAAGTTCCCAAAATGAGAGTAAAACTTACAGTAGTGATTAAGCAATGGTGTATCGACAAGCGACTCTTGGTTAGCATTTTGGGGTGCTACACAAATACTCCCAAATGCTCACCGGGGTCAAAATGATAATAGATCCACATAATGGGGTCATACAAACAAGTGTAGATCTCAATGATACCCCGACCCAAATGCAATGCAAATTTAATAGAGAAATGTGCCATGGACATAAGGGTCATCTAAGGTGTTCCTATATGCAAAATCACAACTAGGTTCAAGGATCCTAGCACTCATTACATCACAAGATGGAACACACAAAGACAACACGACGAATTTAAGATAAACTTCCCCTTCTCTTAACAAATAACTCCTAACCTCATAAGATGCACAATCAATAAGATCATACGCAAAGAGATAGTAAAGAAAAGGGGTTAGAAAACTACCCTTCCCCATGCACAACGTAGGACCCTTAAGTAGATTGTAAACCCTCAAGAAGAACTTTCCATCATAGGGAAAGGTGCCAACAAATTTCTCAAAATTGTTCTTGTCATCTTGACCAAGCATCACAAAACAAGTGCCATAGTTCAACTCATTACCAGGGTCAAATGGAAAGGAAATCCATGAACATGGATCAAGCACACCCCTTTTAACCCGGTTGTCACCCTTATCTTCCAATATCATACTCCACTCAAAAGTGCTAACGTCATCATATGCAAACAAGTAGTAGAGAAAGGTGTCACATAAATGAACTTCAATCAAGGTGTTCACAATTTTGTCCTCCACTTTATATACTAAAGAATCACAACTCATATGAAGAATTGGAACACACAAGGAAGAAGTAACAATTAACACATAAGCATCCCCTTTCATCTGAACACTACCCTCTCCAATAAATGTACTATCATCGCCACAAAAGAGATTTCAATCTTTGGAAAGTGTGTCACACACCATAGTGGATTCTCAAAGAATTGATAGCCTTCAAGAGTGGCAAAACTTCTAGCACTATAAGGCATTTCACTAGGCACACTCTCAAGAGTCATGTCATCATCAAACAATAGATTATCCTTAAACAAACATTCTTCCTCAGGATTCTCATTAGAAAAAACAAGAAATTGTGTTAAGGTCTAAGGATTTATTCAAACCATTAATGTCAACACTAGGTGGACACAAATTGATCTTTCTACAAGAATCAACTTGGTAATCAATAAGATCAACTAGTATAGCATCACTTTCATCGCATGACAATGTATCATTATTCAAGATACAAGTGCCAACACTAGGTGGACATAAATCGACCTTACTAGAAGAATCAATTCGATCATCAATAGAATTAACTAGTGCTTGCTCACTCACAACAAGGTTATTATCATCACACAACAAAGTACTATCAATAACATCACAAGGTAAAGACTCACTATGCTCACATAAAGACAAGCTATCATAACACTCAATGGGCTACTAGCCACACAATGATGTTCCAAGTTCAAAAAAGTGTAAGAGTAAGCATTGTTACCTTGTAGCTCATAGGAAGGAAGAAGTCTCTTCACCTTGGCTATCAACATTGGAGCATATTCCAAGGATACATGTACAAGTTTTCAAACAACTAGAGAAAGAAAAGTTACATGAGTTAGGAGAACAATGTGACAACCCTCTAACATCACTCCACCTCATCCCACCTCTCCTTTTTCCAATTTACAGTTGTCACTTTTTACACCCTTACTTCTCTCCATCTTTTGTCTCTCAATTTTATGGGAGTTAGGACAAGTGCCAAGGATTCTTTGTGAAGGGTTAGAAGATCCCTCAATGTTTAACTTCCATTTTGGTGCACAAGAAGTGGGTGTTTTGCCTTCAATGATCAACTCCATAGTGCCATCCTTATGAGGAGTATCTTGTTTTGCTTTTAAGGGTAACTCTTTAGGATTATCTTCATGATGAATAACTTGCCTCTTTTGTACCATAGACTTAACCTTTTCAAACATCCGCAAGAAATCATCAAAATCTTCTCCCAATGTTGTAAAAGATTCTCTTAACTCTACTACTTCATGGCTTAGTGTTCCTCCTCCTCTACCTCCAACCTCATCACCATACAGATAACAAGAAACATTGGAACTAGGATGAGAAGAATAAGTGATCATATTTCGAGAAGTAGTGAATGTACTGCTTCTATGGTCAAAATGACAACCATGAAATGGTCCCGCCCAAACATCTATGCCTTCTTTATTAGAATATGAAGTAGCACAAGACGAGGAAGAAAATCCAACCTCACAACTTCCATTTCCTTCTAGATTCTGCTCAAAGCATTCATAATGAGAGAGAGAATTATACCTCACATCACCATCATAACCATGGTGCAAAGCTTGAGAACCTTCATTGTCCCAATGGTATACACCATAAGGTCCTTCTACCCCTTCAACATCATCACGAGAGTCATAAGTTCCATTAATCTCAAAATCATCTTCGTAGTAGTAGTTCTCACCACCATCATTATCCCATGGACCATTATATCCCTTAGAAGAATCACCATCATAAATAATATCCCCATTAACATTCTCATAAGGACCATCATAGACCTCACAAAACTCATTTTCACCATGCTCATAACTCATATTGCTACAAGCATATTTACTAATGTCATCTCCACAATATTCAGAAGTTACGGATGACATTCTTCCTTGTAATCACCTTGGGTACCTAAAAAACTTAGGAAACAAGGTTAGTGGTAAAATTCCTCACACATTTGCGTATATGATCTCACACTAACCTTCCTAAAGTGTCTTCCCAAAGTTGATAGAGAACTATTTTTTCCCAATCAATTCACAAGATCACTAATTCTTTGTGGTGAGGTGGATTCTTGTGACTCTTGAAATAAGGGTGACTCAAAAAGCTAAAGGACTTGAATCAAAAAGGTTATCAAAGATTAAAGATGATAAAGTAGAAGAAATAAGCACCAAAAGATTCGGACTCAAAACAAACTAAGTAATAAAAGTAGAAGAATTACTTGTTGTTACTTAATTTGATAGATCAAAGAAAAGATTTGATGATTAAAAACTAGTTAAAGAGTAATTAAATATGTTAATTAATTGTTAAATAGTTGAAAAATAGAAGAAAAAAGAGTGTGGAAGAAGAAGAAGTGAATTTGGACACTTAGAAAAACTTTTAAGCCTTAAAGAAGTTCATCACTTGTAAGGCTTTGATTCGATAATTTGATGATTAAAACTAGTTAAAAAGTAAATAAAGATGTTAATTAGCTTTTAAATAGTTGAGGAATTGAAGGAAAAAAAAGTGTAGAAAAAGAATCACGAAGTTTGGACACTTAGAATATTTTTTTAGGTCCAAAAAACTTCCCATACTTGGAATATTTTTGAGGTCTTAAGTAAAAAGCTGCACATTTTCCTCTCTGAATCTGAGCCACACGCGCCACGTGGCGCGTCTTGGATGGCCTGACAGTGAGCTGGTGTTGTGGCACTAAGTTGGTTGATGTGTTGGCAGTTGACTGCCGACGTGGTAGTCCACGTGGAATTCTTTTCTTTTTTAAATTCAATATTATTTTTTTGAATTTTGAATCTCTTTTTTTTTTTCAAATTTCCACAAGTGGACCAAAAAACACCTTTGACCAACTTTGACTTGAAAATGTTGGATCAAATGTACATTCTTTCTTCTTCTTCTTCAAGAACACCTTGAAGACACCAAGAACACATAGAACACATAGAACACACACTAACACTCTGTTTGGATCATTGTTACCCAGTGTTTCATAATGTATTGTATTGTACTCTATTGTACTGTATTGTATGGTAGATACAATGTTTGGCTAGACTGTATTGTTTGTTGTTGTTTAATAACATTTTTATTGTTTGGTTCGACTGTATTGTATTGTATTGTAATTTATAAATTTACTAAAATATCCTTAATTATTTTAGGGTAGGAGGTTTGACTAGAATTAAATAATATAAGGTTAAGGGTAAAATAGTATTATGAAATATTATGTAAAGATATAATTGGAAAAAGAAATTAAGTAACAGTGGGAACACACCAAATTGGTTGTTCCACAAAATGGGGGTTTTCATTGTCACGTAACAACGGAATTTAACAATACAATACAATACATTTTAAATAACAATCAAAACAAACATTGTAGGTATAGTAACGATACAATACAATATAATGGGTAACAATGATCCAAATAGAGTGTAAATCCCAATACACTCAAATCAACTCGGAAATGAATCAAAATTTAAGATTTTTATTCCCTTCAACATAGAGAACAAAGCCCAATATTTATTAACCTCTAATTTCGCCTCAATCATAAGACCCACTTTCAAAATTTGAAAAGCTTGAAACCCTTCAATGGTAACTTCACTTCTACAACTCCAAATTAAACAAAATTTGAAACCTAGACTAAAAAAAACTAGGGATCAAGGATCTAGTGTCAAAAACAACAAATCAAATAAAAAAAATTTAGATTTTTTTTTTGGATGATTTTGAACTTTTTTGTTTTGCAAACCAAGACTAGATTTGTAGGAACAAATCTAAACCTAAGCTCTTGATACAAAATGATAAGGATTCCAATTGGGGATAAGACCAATTGAAATCAAATGCGGAATTAAACAACACAAAAGTAAGATAGATTATAAATACTAGATGAAAAGAGAAGAAAGAAAGGCTAATTGATTAAACAATCAACCAAGGAAGAAGAGAAACTTGAATTCGAAAAGAAACAACTCAAATTGAAAACCACAAATGAGTAATCTCAAGTGAACTCAAGGTTAAGAAGTCCTAAATCAACAATGGGAATCCACCCATCACGAATCTAGATTAAGCTACACTAAGTTAGACTAACCTAAAGGGATTCCACCCTTAAACTACACTCTTCAAAGAGTTTGTTCCTTTAACATTCAAAATCCATATAGTCCAGGTCTTCCAAAATAAAAAAGACTACTATTTATACTAATAAAATAAAGAAGACACTTCTTTGAAAATTTTACCCTTAATGAGATAAGGGTCTTCTTTTGTCGTCTTCTTTTGTGAATTCTTCAAATTATGAGATGACCATTTGCACAAATGGCCTCTTTCTTGTTTCTCTTCACTTATATGGACCTTCCACACATTGTACTTCTTTATTTTGTGTCCATCAAGCTCCTCTAAAGCTTTTACACGATCCATGCTATCAATGTCGTTATCAAAGTGGAAGAGGATCCCCAAAGGTTTATTGATGAGGTTTATAAAGTACTTGATATTATGGGAGTCTCTCCACAAGAGAAGGCGGAGTTAGCCGCCTACCAATTGAAAGATGTGGCTAATGTTTGGTATGAACAATGTAAGGGTGAAAGACCCAGAGGACCAGACCTGGTAGAATTGGAATCGTTTAAATTGGCATTTCTTGATAGATTCTTTCCCCTAGAGTTGAGGGAACTAAGGATGCAAGAGTTCATTAACCTTTGTCAAGGAGGTAGTGAAGAAGTATGCTCTTAAGTTCACCCAACTATCCAAGTATTATAGTGGCAGACTCAAGGGCGAAGATGAATAAGTTTGTGATGGGAGTGTCCGACATGGTAGTCAATGAATGTCGCTCGACAATGCTTATCCCAAATATGGATATTTCATGTCTCATGGTGAATGCCCAACAAATTGAAGAGTTAAAACTCAAAAGAATGAATAGGGAGGTGAAGTCTATGATCGGTGATGGGAACTTCTCAAATGATAGGTCTAATGGACAAGGTCGACAAAGGTTCAAACAAAGATTTTCGAATAAAGTTTCCTCTAGCAAAGTTTAGCAAGTGTGAATTTTGGTTAAGGTCTGTATCTTTCCTTGGTCATATTGTGTCAAGCAAGGGTATTGAGGTAGATCCTAAGAAGATGGATGCGGTTAAGATTTGGCCTAGACTTCTAACTCCTTCTGACATTAGAAGCTTTTTGGGTTTGGTTGGTTACTATAGGAGGTTTGTTGAGGGGTTTTCCTCCATTGCTTCTCCGTTGATGGCTTTGACTTAGAAGAAAGCTAAGTTTGAGTGGTCAGAGGCTTGTCAGAAAAGCTTCCAAGAGTTGAAAGATAGACTTACGTCCGCTTTGGTGTTGACCTTTCCAGAAGGTACAGATGGTTTTGTTGTATATTGTGACGCCTCTAGAGTGGGGTTGGGATGTGTCCTCATGCAGAACAGGAATGTGATTACCTATGCTTAAAGAACTTAAAGTACATGAGAAGAATTGTCCTACCCATGATCTTGAATTATCGGCAGTAGTATTTGCCTTAAAAATATGGAGACATTACTTGTATGGAGTCCATGTGGATGTTTTCATCGATCACAAGAGTCTTCAATATGTGTTTAGTCAAAAAGATGTGAATCTCCGACAAAGAAAGTGATTAGAACTTTTGAAGGATTATGACATGAGTGTCCTTTACCACCCCGACAAAGCTAATGTTGTAGCAGTGCACTTAATAGATTGTCCATGGGCAGTGTGGCTCATATAGGGGATGAAAAGAAAGAATTGGTTCATGAGGTGCATAGATTGGCCCGACTAGGTGTCCAACTAGTGGATTCCACCAAGGGTGGTGTCATGGTCCATAATGGTTCTGAATCGTCCTTTGTGATGGATGTGAAGTCTAAACAAGACCTTGATCCTATATTAGTTGAAGGAGTCGGTACTCAAGAAGTCCGTTGAGGTTTTCTCCCAAAGAGGAGATGGGGTACTTAGGTACCAAGGTCGATTATGTGTTTCAGATGTTGATGGTTTGAGGGAGAAAATTTTAGAGGAAGCTCATAGTTCTCTATATTCTATTCATTCGGGAGCCACCAAGATGTACCGTGATCTATGGGAAATCTATTGGTGGAATGGTATGACGAGAGATATTGCGGGATTTGTAGCCAAATGTCCAAATTGTCAACAAGTTAAGGTTGAGCATCAAAGGCCGGGAGGCTTGTCCCAAATTATAAGTATTCCAACTTGGAAGTGGGAAGATGTGAATATGGACTTTATTGTGGGTTTGCCTCACACTCGAAGGCAACATGATTCTATTTGGGTCATTATAGATAGGGTGACAAAATCATCCCACTTAATCCCCGTCAAGGTTTCTCATTCGGCAGAAGAGCAAGCCACGTTGTATATAAGTGAGGTAGTGAAGTTGCATGGGGTTTCTTTATCTATTATTTCAGATCGGGGTTCTCAATTTACTTCACACTTTTGGAAGTCATTCCAAAAAGGGCTTGGTACTAAGGTTAATCTTAGCACTGCTTTTCATGCCCAAATCGATGGGAAAGCGGAGCGTACCATCCAAACATTAGAAGATATGCTAAGGGCATGTGTTATAGATTTCAAGGGTAATTGGGATGACCACTTGCCATTAAAGAGTTTGCCTACAGTAACAGTTACCACTCAAGTATCGGTATAGCTCCCTTTGAAGACTTGTATGGTAGGAGGTGTAGGTCTCCGGTTGGTTGGTTGGTTTGAGGTAGGTGAAATTGCTTTTATTGGTCGCGAATCGGTTTATGAAGCTATTGAGAAAGTACGTCTCATTAGAGAGAGGTTAAGAACGACTCAAAGTAGACAAAAGTATTATGCCGACGTGAGAAGAAGGGATCTAGAATTTGAAGTTAATGAATGGGTCTATTTAAAAATCTCACCCATGAACGGTGATATGAGGTTTGGATAGAAAGAAAAACTTAGTCCCCAGAATGTAGGCCCATAACAATTTTTTCAACGTATTGGGAAGGTGGCCTATGAGTTGGCCCCGGTTCATCCAGTATTTCATGTTTCTATGCTTAAGAAGTATATTGAAGATCTAGTATCCATTATTCCCCTAGAAGGGTTGGGCGTTGACGAAAGTTTTTCATATGAAGAGGTTCCGGTAGAGATTCTAGATCGGCAAGTCAAGAGATTGAGGAACAAGGAAATAGCTTTCGTGAAAGTTTTATGGAGAAATCATTTAGTTGAGGGTGCTACTTGGGAGGCTGAGGCCGATATGAAGTCCCAATACCCTCATCTCTTTCCTTTTACACCCATTCAAGCTTGAGGTAAGTAATTCTCTTGAGTTTTCTAGTTTGGGAGTCATGTGTGCTATATGTGTTTTCCATGATTTCCTTATGTTATGCATGTTCTTGAGAAATTCATGTTTAGTAAGAAATTGAGTTTTTATGATTGATGTGTTCCTCATGTTGTTGTGCCTTTAGTATGAGTTACACATTTGACTTCATGAGATATGATGATGAACATACTTTAGTATGCTTTTAAGAGTAATTGCATATTGGCTCCATGGTATAGTGTTGAGCATGCTTGTAGTTGGAGAAGGTAGTTCCTCCTGTGATTATGAAATATGATGAGTTTCATGCATAATGGGTTGTTAGATGTTTGAAATGGAGTTGATGTTTTCTCCTTTAAATTTGTGCATTATTTTGATGCTGTATGCATGATAGGATTCTAGTCTTGAGTCTTTACTTCCGTAAGGTGTCTAGATCGTCATTAGAGGATGAATGTTCCCAAGGGGGAGATATTATAACACCTTGAAAACTAATTGGCAAAACTAGAGCTAACACGTATGGGTTAATGTCAAGGGAGAAGGTCAAGAGCCAAGGAACATGGGCAAGGGCCAAGGCAGCCCATTTTGGCCAAGGCACTGCCCACCAAAACCACGAGGGTCTTCACGACCCATATTGGACACCACAAGTCGTGGTGTAACTCGTGGAGGTGGAGACAGTAGCCTCTTTAGGCCGCCCTAAAAGTGGCCCCTCCACACGAGCCACTTCATGGCTTGTGAAGCCTTAGACGGCTCATGGGAGTGGTCTTGAACTTGCCTTAGTGGAATGGCCATGGAGGGTGGCTTGGCCTAGGCACTGCTTCAAGGTCCAAGAGAGGGACTATGGCTCGTGGCTTGCTCCACGGCTTTTGGAGCCCCTCGTGAAGATGCCTTGGGTTTGTGAGTTAAAGGTAATTGTTGCCATGCCACTGCCTCAAGACTACAGATGGGACCACGACTCGTGCTCATGACCATAACTCCTGGAGCCTTGATGAGTCCACAAATTGGACTCATTTAGGTATTTATTTTGATAGAAATAGTGTCCTCAAATGCTTATTTTGTCTCAATATATGATGAAAATTCTTAAGTTTCAGGTATTTGAAGTTTTAGTGGAAGCATGAACACTTAGGCGCAAAAAGGAACAAAAAGGCTGAAAAGAACGAAGAAGTTGAAGCCTGTGCATCGCCAAGCACGCTTTGCGATTCGTCGAAGGGACGCCCTCCACCCTTTGTTCCATTATGCGAAGCCTTGAAGGAGCAGGATAAAAAAGACGATGAAAGGATCAGTCTGCGTTTTGCTGAATAATTCTGCGAAGTAGTACTAGGTCGCCCAATGACACAGAGCACGATGATGCTGAAGGCTAGTGCAAGACGGTGACGAACTACACCAAAGGGTGAATTGCCAAGTTAATCGGCGATTACGACTAACCTCGCCGAAAGATTCGCCAACACTATTTTTTGGAGTCTATAAATACTAAACTTGTTATGCATTTTTAGGAGTCGAGCATTTATTTTTATTTCCAGAATATAATAGTACTTTTTTGGATATTTTCTCTCAAATTTGGAGAGGATTTTTGGGAGACTTGAAGAAAGAAGGATTTCATCTTCCCCAAGTTGGAAGTGGGTCTTCTCCATTCTTCTTCCTTTTCTTAAATCAAGGTTTAATTCTTTATACCTATTTGATTTTAGTATCATTTTAGATGTATTTTGTTATTTCTTGATGTGTGGCTAAAAACCCCATTCTTGGGGTGTGATTTAGAAAATATGTGTTGATATTGTTGTTGGGTCTTGCTTGCTGATAGGATAGATGTATTTTAATGGTGATTTCACCTAGTAGTTGTGGTTTAATTTAATGGGTTTATAGTTGTAAATACAAAACCACCCATTTGTTTTTGGCTTTCCCGAGAGGGAGGTCGCGAAACCAAAACCGCTAGACTGATGGCCTAAGGAGTGGGTCGACATGAGGTTCAACCCGAGAGGGTGAGCCCTAGTCCCATATCCTAACACACAGCTCGAGATAGTGAGTGGGGTAAGGCGTAGGCTGGCCTTGCGGCAAATGGGTGTCTGAGAGTAACGAATTTGAAACGGGATAAGTTGCACGAGAGGGAACTTATTTCCATCTAAAGCTTAGCCTAGTCACTATTATCTTGAAAATTTCCTATCGAAAGCATGTACCAACGATTTATCTCAACTTGTATTGCGGTCACACCCCAAAAACTTGTCCCCATACTTGATCTTCTTATTATATTTGTTGTTTTTTACTACTTGTGACAAAACCCCTATTTGATATTTGACACCTCTGTGTCACCCCTCTTAATTTACAATGTTTTTAATCGTTAATGTCTTTAGCTACAACTAGTTTGAACTAAATTTTATTTTTCTACTAATTCTCAAAACCACTCCCTTGGGACACGACCCCAACCCTTGGTTGGGTTACTATATTATGGACGATCGTAGACACTCATACTGTAGGTTAGTGTCATTGATCACGATAAGCATCAAGGTGTGAAACCAAGGCGATAAGTTGGTATTTGTAGCAATTAGGCTATTGTGGGTTCAACTCAAGAAAGTAAATCCTAAGTCCCGTTCTACCAATCTAGCTTGAGAGAGTGGATTTAGTGAGGTTGTGGGATGATTTTTGTAGTTAGGCTGTTGAGGTTCGAAAGAACTTAATTGAAGCGAGATAGTTGCTCGAGAGAAAATTATCTCATCTAAGGCCCATCCTACCCATGAAGATTTAGTGACTATTATTAATCACCTAGCGCCCATTTAGAAGGAATTTGGCAATTGGTTGGTTATTCCTCCAAGTGCCTCTTATTCATTTGATTAATCTTGTTGATTGTTATTGTTGTAATTACTGACTGATATACAAATCCCTCTCCTGACATTTTATGTCAACCTCTTGATTTAATTGAAATTTCCAATAATTTCTAATCCTACAAGCATTCAAATCGCATTTACAACTTCATATTTGAATTCAAACTTGTACCACTCCCTGTGGGTTCGACCCCAACTCAATTGTTGTGTTTATTATTAGTTAAGTTACACCTAGAATTAGATGAGGTGTATTTGAAACATTAATAAATTAGCTTGGAGTTGATGTTTCCTCCTTATTTATGTGCATTGCATGCCTGATGGGCTGATAGAGTTAGTTTCACCCCTCTTATGATGTTTTGAGAATGTCCTAGCTTGGAGTCGATAGTTCCTCTTGGTTTTATGCATTGCATTGTAGGTTGGGTTGTTAGTTCCTCTCCTACTCTTTTAGAACCATTTTAAAGTCTCATTCGAGGATGAATGGCTTCAAGGGGGAGATATTGTAACATCCCATATATGAAGAAGGGAAATAAAACCAATTCCCAGAAGTTGCAGGTACAACCCATGCCGGACACCCACGGCCCGTGGAATGGACCACGAACCGTAGGTGTGGTCTGTTGTTGGCCTGCCTAGCATTGGTCTGAGGGCCATGAACCACGGCATGACCAACAAATTATTGGTCAGACCACAGTCTGTGGTTTGAATCCCCAAATTCTCTTTTTCTGAAAATGAATGAAGGTCCACCAGGACAGGTCGTGGGTCAGACCACAGTCCATCGACTGGGTCCGTCGGTGGCCATCTAGAAGTTATTGTTAGGGCCAATTGGGTCTTTTCCTAATTAATTAGTTCCTATATTACGTTGTTTTACCCTTCACTAAAACCCCTATATAAGCTTTTTCAACCCCGAAATTAACCCATTTACTTCATTCTACCAAATTCACAAAAGAAAAACCAAATCTCCTCTCTAAATATTTCTCTCTCTAGAAACTTGAAGAAGAAGAAGGATTCAACCTAGGGTTTCAAGTGAAGGTCTTAATTCCTCAATTGAAGGCTAGCTCTTGGATACAAGGTATGATAGTTTTCATTCATGGATTTCTTTCATCCATGTAGTTCCCAAATTCCTTTATTTTAAAAGGTAGAATTCCCCAATTGAGTTAGGGTTTTCTTCAATTATCATGGGTACTTTTCATTATTGATTTAAATGATTGAATTATGATCTCCTATGCATAAATTGATGAAATATGATGATTTCCCTATGAACCCATGTAATCCCCATGCTTTCAAGTTATGAATCATATGATGTGGGATTTTGATCAACAAGAAAGAGTTTTATGAAATTGAGCATGTATTGCAAGCTTTACATGAACTTCTGATGAAATCCATATCTAACCCATGTTTTCTAAGCATTGATGATTGAAAGTGTGTTTTGAGCCTCAAGAAGTAAATTATGGACTTATGCATTGTTTTATGAAATCTATGCAAATGTTTTAATGGTGCTTTGAGAGTAAAGTACCAATGATGATGTGGTTTTGTGAAAGGACATTCTCACTAAACACATAAAAGCATGATGTGAAAGGTTTTCTCACATAGAAAGGCCTTCTCACCTTTTTGAATCAAAGAGTAAGAGTTATCCTAATGAACTAGCTTGGATTGGTTGTACAAGGGCACCCTTTCATGAATAATGAAGTCAAGTTATTCCGGGGGATTTATGCTTAGAACCGAGTGGATATTGATGATGGGATGGAAGCTCTCCCATTAGTAGAGGACGGGTTTCCAGAAGAAATCTCATGAGATGGAAGCTCCCCTTTTAGTAGATGTCGGGTTTCTAGTAGCAATCTCATTATCCCTTAACTATATTCCCCCATAGGTTGATTAGCAAGTTAATCCACTTAAGCTAGAAGTTCACGATCCTTACCTTGGCAAGTAGGACAACCATTTTAGGTGTGGGAGACACCAAGGGATTATGTTATATCTTATATGGTCTCTATGTCGGTTAAGGCTAAGTCCCCACAAGTAATAATGAACTAAGGTTACTTCAAGAAGTATCGCATACGAGTTCAAAGGATTTTAAAAATGAAGTTAGCTTTTATTGACCATGATGTTATGACTTATGTTTTCTAACTCTTTTATATCATGTTTTAACTTGGTCAATTGCATGTCATGAAATGAAATGTCCCTTTTTAGCATGATTTAAATGTTTTATGCATGGCTATCATACTTGGTACATTTGTTTGTACTAACGCATACTCTTGCCTACATTTCCCCAAATGTAAGGTCCGACAGTCAGGGTACTCAGTTTCGTGGTTAGAGGTTGCTTGAGATATATCGAGATTTTGGTGAGTCCGCATGCTTCAAGGACGGAGTTTATTGTTTTACTTTCTTTCATGTATTTCCTCTTTCGAAAATGATGTATGGGCTACGCCCAATTTCATTCTATTGTATTAGATGGCTATGATGAGACAAGTGATTTAGACTTTCGCTTTCATTTATAAGATGTTTTTACTCGGACCATTGTTTTACTCTTATTGTTCTATTTCTTATGTTATGAGAGCTAAGTGGCTTGTATGGAGTCCTTCGGGGTTCTATACGGCATGTTACATCTAGGGGGTATCTCTGGGTCGTGACAAGAGGTAAGAATGGCAAACACCAAACCCTACATTTGGATAAAAAATGTAAGCAAGATTATGCGTTAGTACATAGTACAATGTACTAAATATGATAACTTGCATAAACATAACATAGCATAAACGTTAGACAACATAAGTCATAAAGCACAATCAATGCACATAATAGATAATCTCAACATATAAAGAGTACTTCTTTAAGTAACCTCATTTCATACTTAATCAAGACATGGGTAACCGCCACTAGTCTTACTTATCATGGAAGGAAAATTCAAGCAACAATCCAAGCTCATCACCTATCATAGCATATCATAGCTTATCTTTTAAGGACATGGGGAATCGCCTCTTGCCTTACTATAAAGGAACATGGGTAATCACCTCTAGTCCTTCTTACTTTGGGATCATGGACACTCACCTCTTGTCCATACTTCATGTGACATGGGTATTCGCCTCTTGTGTTTCTATCATATGAAATAGGTACTCGCCTCTTTTGTCTTTTGCTTAGAGATCATGGATAATCGCCTCTAGCCTCATCAAATTCATAACTTCCTTAGCTTAGATTTATTTTAGGTGAGAAATTCTTTCAACCTAGACTCGTTCAATATGAGAAAGCTTTTCACATTCATCCATAAGAAAAACATGTGGGAAAATCCCTTCCACAACAATTACAACATATATGCTTCACTCTCAAAGCACTTCATATCATGAGTCATCAGATAGGCTTCAATCTCAAAGCAAATCATATTGTATCTTATTTATACTATAAGGATTCACATGAATCCATAAATTCTCCTTTCATAGAGTAAAACCCATTTTTATTCAATTTCTCCTTAGAAACATGGGTTAAGCATGGGTACATACAATATTATCATAAAACCATAGAATCCTCTCAATTCATGCATAAACAATCATAATTCAATCAATTGAATCAACATTCATAAAGACCCGTAACTTTAGAAGGAACCCCTAACTCAAATTGGGGAATTTCTAATTTTTAAATTGGAGAACTTAAGGGCTCCATGGATGCAAGGATTCCATGGATAAAAAGTTGTCATACCTTGCTATCAAAGCCCAAAAGCAATTAAAGAATGGAGACTTGACCTTGAACCCTTGCTTGAATCTTCTTCTTCAAACTTCTAGACAAAGAAATATCTTGGAGAGGAAGATCTCATCTACTTGGTAAATTTAAGAGAATGACTTGAATGGGTATGTTTTGGGGTTAAAATCACTTATATAAGGGTCTTAGTGAAGGGTAAAACGACATAGTATTAGGCTAGACTAATTAGAAAAAGACCCAACTTCCCCTAAAATAACTACCATGATCTCTAAGCAAAAGACAAAAGAGGCGAGTACCTATTTCATATGATAGAAACATGAGTGTCTACGATCGTCGATAATATAGTAACCCAACCAAGGGTTGGGATCGTGTTCTAAGGGAGCGGTTTTGAGAATTGATAGAAAAATAGAATTAAATTCTAACTAGTTGTAGCTAAAGATATTAACGAACAAAAACATAGTAAGTAAAATGGGGTGATACGAAAGTGTCAAATATCAAATGGGGGTTTTGTAACAAGTGATAAAATAGCAAAATAAATAAGAAAATCAAGTATGGGGAAAGGTTCTTGGGATGTGACCGCAATATAAGTTGAGATAAATTTTTGGGTACGTGCTTTCGATAGGAAATTTGCAAAATAATAGTGACTAGACTAAGCTTTAAATGGAAGTAAGTTCCCTCTCGGGAAACTTACCCCGTTTCAAATGTGTTCCTCTCGGATACCCATTTACCGCATGAAGACCAGCCTACGCCTTACCCCACTCACTCTCTCGAGCTGAGTGTTAGGATATGGGACTAGGGCTCACCCTCTCGGGCTGAACCTCATGTCGACCGGCCATTAGTCTAGTGGTTTTGGTTTCGCGATCTCCCTCTCGGGCAAGCCGAAAACACATGGGTGGCTTTGTATTTGCAACTACAAACCCTTTAGATTAAACCACAACCACTAGGTGAAATCACCATTAAAATACATCTAACCTATCAGCAAGCAAGACCCAACAAGAATATCAACCCATATTTGCTAAATCACACCCCAAGAATGGGGGGTTTTGCCACACATCAAGAAATAAGAAATTATACCTAACATGATAATGAAATCAACTGGGTATAAGAAATTAAACCTTAAATTAAGCAAAGGAAAATGAATAGAGAAGACCCACTTCCAACTTGGGGAAAAAGAACTCCTTTCTTTAAGTCTCCACAAAACCCTCTCCAACCTTGAGAGAAAAAAATACTATAGACTAATAATAATTTTTACTCTAAAATGTTCCACTCAAAAAATTGTTCTACTTAAGACTACAATTCTAACTAGTATTTATAGTATTCACAGATTGTGCTGCGGAGGATTGTTTGGCGACATTAGTCGAGATCGCCGATGAACTCGACGATCCACCTTTTGGTCAGCTCATCGCCTTCAGTGTCTTGCCTTTAGCATCCTCGCATTTTGGATCATTGGGCAGTACAGTATTGCTTCGCAGAACTGATCAGCGACTCGCCGATTGCTCCTGTCCTCGCCTTTTGATCCACTTCCTTCAAGGCTTCGCATACTGGAACGAAGGGCGGTTCATGTCGTTTTGGCGACTCGCCAAGTTGAACTCGGCGATCCACAGGATTCCATTTCTTGTTCTTTTCAGCACTATTTGCTCCGTTTTGCGCCTAAGTGTCCATGCTTCCACCAAAACTTCAAATACCTTAAACTTCAGCATTTTAATCAGGTATTCAGATAAAACAAGCATTCAAGGACACTATTTCCATTAAAATAAAGCCCTAAATGAGTCCAATTTGTGGACTCATCAACACCTCCAACTTAAACTTTTGCTTGTCCTCAAGCAAAATCAAGTTCAGTCGTTCATAAAAGGGTGCCTCAAACAGTGCTACACATGACTAAATCATGAATGCACACAACAAGACTCAATTTACTTATGCAAGGATCAATTGCGTACTCAAAGATTCAAATTGTGACACACCATCACCAAAGATTCTCATGCTTGCAATACTTGCTACTTGTGCAAGTTCAAGCTCAACAAAAATATCTAAATGCCCTCGCACAAAGAATGATTCCATATTCACACACAGATATGAGTCAATTTAAGATCAGGAATCAAATACAATGCTCACACTCAAAAAGAGGAAAACAATGCATGCTTTCACCCATAGGTTTGCCCATATTTTCCAGTTAACATTTGGTTCAGCTCACTCAAGATCACAAAGGTCTTTTCGAGGCTTGTAATGGGGCTGAGTGCAAAAGTATGGTCATTTAGGCTCAGTGACTTTTCATCCTTATGAGATGTGGTATTCTCAAGGCATCCCCTTTTTTTCCTTTATCAATTCTTTTTCTAGTGCTTCTAAGTCATCTTTTTATTCACATAGATTACTTGGAAAACCAATTTCTTTTGTACTTTTATTCCACAATTTTTCTTTTTCATTCTTTTCTTTTCATTTTTTTATATGGAGGATTTCCATTTTTCCGCAACACCATGGGTTAAGGGAGACTTTTCTTGCACTTCTTGACTTCTCCTTTTCCATTTTTCACCACACCCCAACTTAGGCTTTTGGCCTAAGTTGGCTATTCACTATAGAAATTCCAACAATCAGACCCACTTCGATTTAGCACTATAATCAACAATTTCTAACACCCACTTAACTAAATTAAGCAATTGACCTCATAGTATAACCCCCAAGAATGGGGTTTTAGCTAGTCATCACAAAAAGTAAACATTCAATACCTATTACATGTTCCATAGCTGGTATTGATTTCCATAATCTAAAAATAAACAAATCTTCCTTAAATTGTGTAATACCCCGTAGTTTAGTAGGCCACCTAGGGCTAAGTGAGGGTTTAACAAGTCAAGGCTAGAGGGCATGAGACACGGCAAAGGGGCAAGAGCCAAGACAAAGGCCAAGGCTGCCCCAAGCTTGGGGGCACACTGCCTCAACTCCACGACAACCACCACGGCTCATGGTGTAGTTCGTGAAGGCAAGTCAATATCTCCCTAAGTGCTGCCTCAAAGTGGCTCACCATCACGAGCCATTTCACGGCCATTGGTCTTGACCATGGCTCGTGGGAACGCCCGTGAAGGTTCCTTCAAATTGTGAAGGCCAAGACACCAAGCCATAGAAACTTCCCAAGGACCACGGGTAGGACTACGGCTTGTGGTCTTGACCACGGCTAGTAAGGCCTGTCGTGGTGCCTGGGAGTGGGCTGCCTAGTGAGGGACTTTTTAGTAAATTCCTTTTAGTGAGTTTTAAGTGGGGGTCATTTTATATCGACTTTATACACTATATAGACTATTTTAAGTCATTAACCACCCAAACTAAGTCATTAATTCCAAAAAACCAAAAGATCCCAAAGTTCATCTTCTCAAAAATCCTCTCTCTAGAAAACCCAAGAAAAGGAAGAAGAAGAGAAGGTCAATCTAGGTCAACTTCTTCCATTGATACAGGTTTTGTGAAGGCATTATAATCAAGGTATTATAAATTATTCATCCTTGGATTTTTTCATCCATGGACCCCTCTAGATTTTCCCCAATTGTGAAGATAAAATCCAATTCTAGCAAGGGTTTCTTCCTCTGTCGTGGATAGTGTTGAGTATGATTCCAATTGATTGGATAGTACTTGTTTATGATTGTTTTAGTATTGAATCATGATATTATGATGAATTTATATATTTTCCATGGTTAACCATAGTCTAATTGATTAAATTGATATTATGTGGGTTTATGCATGAAAGATGAAATTGAGGATTTATAGATTGATCTTCTAGAATAGATGAATTGTATGGTAATTTTTCATGAATATAGACATGTGGACATGAATGGAGGTGTATTATAGTATACATTATGAATCATGACTAGTAAAGTTTGAAGTTGAACTTTATATGATTAATTATGACTAGAATTGCTTAATGGTGAAGCTTATGACTAGAATGTCTTGAAATCTAGTTATGCATAATGATTGTATGAAGTAAATCTTTGACATTAAGGCTTGTAGTTATAAGTGTTGACTCCTAGGGATTTGAGAGTAAAGCTATTGTAATGAATTATGAATGTTAAGGCTTTGAGAGTAAAGTCTATATGAGAATAGGGTTCTAATAGGTAGAATTGTGGTGAAAGACCTATACTCACCTAATCTACCTTATGAGTGTTTGAGTTCATGAAGTGATAGAATCTCTTGAATATGGATTGATTGTCAAGGACATTCTTCCATGATATGAATATTAAGCAAGGCTTAATAATGAACCTATGGGTGTATGCTTGGCCCCAAATGGAAATTGACCAATGAGAGGGAGAGTCACACAAGGTAGGGTCCGGGCTTTAAGTTGAGAGGAGAACCACAACTAGTTGATGTGAGGACTATCCAAGTAAAAAGGGGGAACTCTCACATAGTAGAGTATGGGTTTTCCTAAAGTTAGGTCTCATGATCTGTAAGCCTTCACCTAGTGGAGTTATGGTTACAATCTCCGTATCCAATGATCTAAGACTTACCTAAAGAAGTACCTCATCGTGTTCAAAAGCATAAATGGACTTACACACGCTTAAGGAAATATCTCATAGGGTCCATATTAATAATAAACTTAGACATGCTTGTGAAGAATCTCCTAGGGTTCAAAATAATAAGGAACTAAGAGTATGCTCAAGGAGTGTTTCATAGTGTTCCTAGGCTTAAAGAGGGGAACTAGTCTCCAAACAAAGAAGTATGAGTATGAAGACCTAAAAGTGATACTTAACATGGGTAGGATTATGGGGTATTATTCATGCATTGCACAAGTATAACTTTAGGTTGCCTAAGGAAGTGTTCTCTTATATGATATATGTTTAGATAGGACTGTGCTATAACTGCCTTCCTTGTTATGATTGATTAAAGGTGAGAGATTCCCTTGGTTATGAGAATTAATCTAAGGATGAGATCCTAAGATGGTGAGTATGTAGGATGGCCTAAGGTGGTACTTAGTGTGAGTTGGATTATGGGGTCTTACTCATACATTGCACAAGTATGAATTGAAGCTACTTATGAGACTCTAAGACTTGACTATGTATATGGACTATGTATATGATAACCAAAAGGGATACTAAGCTTGGATGGGATTATCGGCTCTTATCCATGCCTTGCACAAGTATGCTTTAAGGCTACTTGAAATGGTTCTCTTGTGATATGAAGGACTAAAGAGTTGAAAAGGCTTATATGATGCTTATGTTGGAGACTTTGCTTATGATTATGATATTGTCTCTTATGCTTATAGTTTATGTTTCACGAAGTATTTCCTATGCTTATGGATTATATCTTATGTTGACTAACCCTTATGATATTATGCTTTTATGATGTTATG
Source organism: Solanum raphanifolium (assembly GCA_036250405.1). NCBI lineage: Eukaryota > Viridiplantae > Streptophyta > Magnoliopsida > Solanales > Solanaceae > Solanum > Solanum raphanifolium. The sequence continues at coordinate 38,436 of JAJOOE010000315.1, read as the reverse complement.
CTAGCTATCATATTTAGTACTTTTGTACTAACACATATTTTGTCTAAATTCTCTTCAAATGTAGGGTTCGGTGATTTGAATTCCCTTCCTGAGGATGAGTTTCTAATGAGCGAGGAGTTGAAGATTTGGTGAGCCAGAATAAAGCCACTATGTCCTTTATGTCTTTCATTTTCATGTTTTGAGACGATTGTATGGGCTGTGTCCCAAAGGTTTTATTCAAAGTTGAGTTTAGATGGTTTGAGACAAAGTGTAGTAAGACTTCCGCTTTCCTTTATAAAAGACTTCGATTGTATGGATAAATTTTTCAAAATTTCCATACTTTTCTATTATATTATATTTTGATATGCTAAGGGCTTGTAAGAGACCCCTTCGGGTTCAAGTACGTCATGTTACTTCTAGAGTGTACCCCTGGGTCCTGACAAACTTGGTAATTAGAGCACAAGGTTTAGAATGGTTCTGGGATTGTGTCAAACCACATCTAGTAGAGTTTTGTTCATAAAGGTGAAGCGCGCCACATTTATGAATAGGAGGCTATTGGATGCTTTGGAAATTTCACTTCTTCATTCTCTAAGTCGTGCCATAGAGTTTGGCTCTAGTAGGTCCTTCTTCTAATCCGTGCCCGTTGATTTTCTGGGAATGGCTAATGCAAGGGCAAATGCTAGGAGAGATGAGAAAGGCAATGTGGAGCAAGAGGTTCCTCTCCAAGTTCCACACCAAGCTCCTCCTCAAGATCCAATTGACCCTATAGGAGAGAATGTAACTCTTGAGGAATTTAGGTCTACTATGCAATTGTTGGCTCAAGCCGTGATGGCTCAAGTCAATAGGGGGATGGTGGCTCCAGTGAACCCTAATGTGAATTCTGCAGCTTTAAGGGTGAGAGATTTTTTGAGGATGAACCCTTCGGAGTTTTATGGCTCCAAAGTGGAGGAAGATCCTCAAGGTTATATAGATGAGGTTTATGAGGTTCTTGCTATCATGGGATTGACTTCGGTAGAGAAAGAAGAACTAGCCGCTTATCAATTGAGAGATAGAACAAATATGGTATGAACAATCAGAAGACAATAGGCCGGTAGAAACGGGCCCAATAGAGTGGGAAGGGTTCAAAGAAGCATTCCTTGATAGGTTCTTTCCCTGAGAGTTGAGGGAGGCTAAGGTGGAAGAGTTTATCAACCATAGGCTAGGTAGCATGAGTATTAAGGAGTATGCCTTGAAATTTACCCTACTATCCAAGTATGCTCCATCTATGGTGGAGGATTCCAGAGATAAGATGAGCAGGTTCTTAACGGGTGTATCTGACTTGGTGGTAGAAGAATGTCATACGGAAATGATCCTTCATGACATGGATATCTCTAGACTTATGGTGTATGCTCAACAAATTGAGGAGTCAAAACTCAAGAGGATGAATAGGCAGGCAAAAAGGGCTAGGACCGGTGATGGTAACTTCTCCAATGCTAAGTTCGATGGACAAGGTAGACCTAAGTCTAAACCATGGTATTTCGGCCAAGAGTCTTCCAACACCCCTAGGTTTGATCAAGAGAAAGGTAGTGTATCTCCATTTCCTAAGCCTACTTGTACATAGTGTGGAAGGAATCATCATGGTAAGTGCCTAACCGGCATGGATGGTTGTTATAGGTGTGGAAAGAGTAGGCACAAAATGAGATATTTCCCAGTGCTTAAGGCTAAGGGAAGGGAGGATAAGCAAGTTGCCACTAGTGGTGTAGATGCAGAGCCTCAAAAGAAGAATAGGTTCTATGTCTTCCAAGCTAAAAATTATCAAGAGTGATCTGCTTATGTTGCTACCGGTATGTGTTTTATGCTTTAGTAAATTCTGGATTTCTTATCTTTTGTGACTTATTATGTTGGACCTTAAAGTTGCCTTTAGTATGAATGATGTTTAGAAGAGTTGTAAAGGCTTACTTTCAAGGGGGAGATGGTGTATCTATATAGCAAGGTTATTGTGTGTTTATGTGTTGCCATAATTTCCCTATAAGCATGTTCATGAAGTTAGGTCTTGATAGAAATGACTTATCTGCATTGATTTGCCTCATGTTGTAATGCAATTGACTAGGGTTCCATATAGACTTCATAAGATGAATATTATGAGCATGCCTCAGTTTTGAGTTGAAAGATTCCTCCTTGAATAAATGTTTTTTGAGAGTAAATTGCATTTAGGCTCCATGAGTATATGTTGAGCATGTTTTAGCTAGAAGATGGTAGTTCCTTCTTAAATATGAGTAGATATAGAATTCCATGCATTGTGGGTTGTTAGATGTAGTTCCTACTCCCTCGTGTTGCATTGAGTATGTTTAGTTTGGAATTGAAGTTTTTCTTCCTTTGTCTATGAGCATTTAAATGAGTTGCATGCATGATTGGCTCCTAGTCTACATTTGTTTCCTTCAACAAGTTCTTAAATCATCATTCGAGGACGAATGATCCCAAAGGGGAGATATTGTAACGCCCTGTAGTTTAGTAGGCCACCTAGCGCTAAGTGAGGGTGCAACAAGTCAAGGCTAGAGGGGTAACACCCCGAAAATCTAATGACCTAAGCTAGAGCCTAACATGTAGTCTAGTGTCCTAAAAAGGGTTAACGTCAAGATACGAGTCATAAAATGACCTCCCTAGGTTAGCACTAGTGTTTTAGTCCCTAAACGTCAAGGCATGACCCCCCCCCCTAAGGGTCCTTGATGAGGGCCAAGGGGCTACTCAAAAGCTGTCCAAAAGCAGCATCATCCACGAATGGGGAACCCACGAGTCGTGGGTTGACTCAAGCCCCGTAGATGGGAGTTGTGATTCAAGACTTAGTTTCCCCCAACTCCCCCAGAATCTCCAAGTTCCAGTCACAAACCACGCTTGCACAGCACGGTCCATGGACCATTCCACGTCCCGTAGATGGGGGCTCATGGATGAGTCTTGGACCAAGGAGAAAAGACCAGCCTCAGACCCAATCCATGAGTGACCAGTACGGTCCGTGGATCCATCCGCTCCTCGTGGATGGGAGTTGTAGATGGGGTCTGCAATGCTGTCAAGCATTTAGGCCAAGGGTCAAACCTTTTAAGTAAATTCTAATTATTTAAGGAATGGGTGGGGACAATTATTAATAGTTAGTTTTGACCCATATAAATATTTTTAAGTCATTAAACTTCACTTAACTCCTTATAACTCAAAAGACTCAACATAGAAACCAACTCCTCTCTCTAAAAAAATCTCTCTCTAGGACTCCATTGAAGAGCCAAGTCAAGGTCAAGCTAGGGATTCAAGAACCAGCCTTTATTCTCCAAATTCTTGTGGAAATCAATCTAAGGTATGGGTGCTTTTCATCCTTGGGTAGCTATCACCCAAGGAGCTCCTTCAAACTATGTTTTTAAGACATCAAAACCTAGGGTTTTCAATATACATTATGGGTCTCCTTCCAAAATGATTTCAATTGTTTAATTATGGTTTATTATGATTTATTATGATGATTTATGGTTGGATTAATGGATTATTGATGGATTTTGATGAAAATCTCCTATGGACCCATGATTCCCCTTTGTTCCTAAATTGTGAACTAAGGTGTGTTTTGATTGATCATGGAAGTTTGACAATTGATTATGTTTACATGAATTATGTTATTGAATCATGATTTACCCTATATAATGTAGTGATTTCAATAAGTTAGGATTGAATGTGGTTTATAGCCTAGAAGGGCTAATTGCTAGGGTTTATATGTGTTGATGAAGATTCTATATGAACTCATGATATACCTATGTAATGATCCTATGGCTATTGTGTATTGGTAGTATTGATGCAAGATCCTCCTCCCCTACACCCTTACACATATCTATGCATGAAAGGACTATGATTGTGATATTAATGTTGTGTTGATTGAAAGAACACTTTCATGAAAACACCATGAACATGATGTGAAAGGTTTACCCACATACTAAGGATTCTAAGGGTGAAAGGCCATTCTCACCTAAATAATCCATGAGCTACCATGATACCATGATGGTTTGAGTTCTAGGCATTCTTCCATGAACATGAGTATAAAGTAAAGACTTAACATGATTTTTTAAAGGCAATTAAGCTTAGCACCAAGTGGATAGGAACAAGAGATGGAAACCTTTTACCTCAGTTAGTTCGGGTTTATAGTACCAATCTCCCTATCCCAATGCTATGTGCCCACATAGGTTCTTAGATAGTGGATCCACCTATAAGCTAAACATGTTAGTTCTACCTTAGGCAAGTAGAAAACCTCTTTTCGGTGTGGGTTCATGACACCGGATTCCATGTAGCTCACATGGTCTATTTTGGTTAAGGCTATATTTCCTTACATGACAAGAACATGATCCATGGCATGGACAGAACACGAATATGAACTATGAACAAGAACATGAGTCATGTTCTATGATTACTTAAAGGGTTTTACTTAGTATGAGTGGGGGTATGGGACTTCACTTATGCATTTCACAAGTAAGCTTGAGAGTGATTGTGGTGTGTGCTTGATGACATGATGATTTATGAGTTAATGTATGCTTTACATGAATATGTACCATGACTATGAACTATGAATATGAACCATGAATATGAACATGAACATGAATATGAGCTATGTCCATGACTTCTTTATAAGCTTGCTTAGTACGAGTGGGGGTATGGAACTTCACTTGTACATTGCACAAGTAGACTTATAAAGGGGCTATGGTGTGGTTTACTTATGACATGAAGATGTATGAATCAGTGTATGCATGATATGAATTGATATAAGAGTGAATTCATTTATTATGAACTATGAACATGAATGTCTCTTTGTCTAAGAGTGTTGACCATGTATGAAGCCAAGATAAGTTTTGTATGATTATGGTATCCTAGGGTTACTTATGTATGATTTGATCTTGTAATTACTCTAAATGTGCATGATGGCTTTTAAACTTGAAAAAGGCATGATTTCAACTAAATGTCCCTTTTATGCATGTTTTAAGGATTTTTATGCATGGCTCCATACTTAGTACAATTAATTTTGCTAACCCATTTTCTCAACATTTTCTTATAAGTGTAGGTTCCAGTCGTTGAGACGCATTTATCCTTTCAAGTGAAGCTTGGGTTGACTATTCCCTAAGCTTGGTGAGTCCTCAAGTTCGAGGACGGATTATCCATTTATTAGTTTCGTACTTCGTATATTGAGACTTTATTGATGTGTAGGGCTAAGTACCAAACTTTGTATTCTAATGTTTTAGGTGGTGACATTAGACAAATTCTAGACTCTTATGATTTTCGTTTATGAAAAGACATCTATTGTTAAAGTTTTAAAATTTTCCGCATCATTACCTTGTCTTATGTTATGATTATACTAAGGGGTTGTATGAGACCCCTCCGAGGTCAAGTACACCGTGTTATGTCTAGGGGGTACCCCTGGGTCGTGACAAACTTGGTATCAGAGAATAATGTTTTGGGATGATTTTTAGGTTGATGTCTCATAAACCACGTCAAGTAGAGTCTTGTTCAAGAGTGTGAAGCGCGCCACACTTATGAATGAGAGGCTATAGATGCTTAGGAACTTTCACTTTTTTGATTTCTCTTTGGTCGTGCCTTGGTTTTTAACTCTATGAATTCCTTTTTCCTAACCCTTTTCTTGTGTATATAGGATATGAATACAAGAAGGGCTAATACAAGGAGAGCGGAAGAAGAGAATGTGAATCAGGGGGTTTCTCCCCAAGCTCTTTAAGACCCTCAATCTCCTAATCATAAAGGGGTCATGACTAATGTGGAAATAAGGGCGGCTTTCCAAACATTGACTCAACTCATGACGGTTTAAACTCAAGCCGTCACCACTCAAGCCTAAGCTAAAGCAGCCCAAGCCAACCGACACATTGGTCCCTGGGTAAACCCTAATGTGAGTACCATGGTTTCAAGGTTGAGAGACCTTAAAAGGATGAACCCTCCTATGTTCTTTGGTTCCAAAGTAGATGAAGATACACAAGAATTTGTGGAAGAGATCTATAAGATAGTTGATGATATGGGGGTGACTTCTAATGAAAAAGCTGAACTAGCAGCCTACTGATTGAAGGATGTGGCCCAAGTATGGTATACTTAATGGAAGGATAATAGGCCTATAAGGGCAAGTCCCATAAGTTAGGAATTGTTCAAGAAGACATTATTTGATAAGTTCTTTCCACGATAAAGGAGGGAAGAAAAGGTGGAGGAATTTATCAACCTTCGTCAAGGAGGTATGACTGCTCAAGAATACTCTCTTAAATTCACTAAGTTGTCTAAATATGCTCCGTCTTTGGTGTCAAATCCGAGAGATGAGATGAGTCAGTTTGTGACCGGAGTGTCCGAGTTGATTGAAGAAGAATGTCATGTGGCGATGCTATATAATGATATTGACATCTTCCATCTAATGGTTTATGCTCAACAAGTTGAGGGGACAAAAATTAGGAAGAAGAATATGGAGGTGAAGAAGGCAAGGACCGATGATGGGAATTCTTCCAAGGGCAAGTTTGAGAATTAAGGTAAACCAAGGTTCAAGAGAAGGTTCTCTGACCAATGCTCCTCCAACACTCCAAGGGTCAAGAAAGATAGGGTGTCTAACCCTAAGCCTCAAGGAGGCAATAGTGGAGGATCTTCTATGACAAGACCTACTTGTGCCAAGTGTGGCAAGAAACATGAGAGGAAGTGCCTTGTTGGCACAGATGGTTGTTTCCATTGTGGGAAGAGTGGTCATATGGTAAGGGATTGTCCCATACTTATATTTTAAGGGAGAGAGGGTAAGCAAGTCCCTCCTAGTGGCTTAAATTTCGATGCTTCCAAGAAGAATCACTTCTATGCCCTCCAATCCCAAAGTGATCAAGAGGGTTCTTTGGACGTTATTAGCGGTATGTTGCAAGTATTTTCCATTGATGTTTATGAATTATTAGACCCCGGTGCCACTTTGTCTTTTGTTACTCCTTTTGTGGCTATGAAATTTGATGTACTCCCCGTTGTCTTAGAAGAACCCTTTCGGTTTCTAACCAGGTGGGTGACTCCGTTGTAGCTAAAATAGTTTTTAGGATTAGTGCCATTTCATTGTCTCATAAAGTCACTTTGGTTGATCTAGTAGAATTAGATATGTTGGAATTTGATGTCAGTTTGGGGATGGATTAGTTGCATGCTTGTTTATTTCATTGATTGTAGAACTTGGCTAGTAAAGTTTCAATTTCAAATGAGCCCATTTTAGAATGGAAGGGGGGAAGTTCAATTCCTAGAGGTCGATTCATTTCATGTCTAAAAGCTTGAAAACTGATTTCTAAGGGGTGTATCTACCATATTGTAAGGGTAATGGATGTTGAGTCTGAGACTCTTCCTTTAGAGTTGGTCCCCGTAGTGAGGGAGTTTTCAGAAGTCTTTCCCAATGAATTTCCCGGAATTTCTTCCTAATGGGAAATAGACTTCGGCATTGATCTTTTGCCAGATACTCAACCCGTATCAATTCCCCTTTACCGAATGGCTCCGGCCGAATTGAAAGAATTAAAGGCACAACTCAAGGATTTTCTAGAAAAGGGTTTTATTCAACCAAGCATATCTCCATGGGGTGCACCGGTATTGTTTGTGAAAAAAGAAAGATTGGTCTCTTAGGATGTGTATTGATTACCGCCTGCCAATTGAACAAGGTCACATAAGAATAAGTACCCTCTCTCTAGAATTGACAATTTTTTTGACCAACTCCATGGGGTGAGTTACTTTTCGAAGATTGACCTTAGGTCGGGTTATCACCAACTAAGGGTGAGAGGGGTAAACATTCCTAAAATGGACTTCCGAACAAGATATGGTCATTATGAATTCCTAGTCATGTCCTTTGGTCTAACAAATGCCCAAACGACATTCATGGATCTAATGAATAGGGTATTTAGGCAATATCTTGATTCGTTTGTGATCGTCTTCATTGACAATATTTTGATCTATTCAAGGAGTGAGGTTGATCATATGAAGCATTTGAGAATTGTGTTGCAAGTCCTTAAAGACCATCAATTATATGCTAAGTTTAGTAAATGTGAGTTTTGGCTAAGGTCAGTTGCCTTCCTTGGTCATATTGTGTCGGGCATGGGTATTGAGGTGGATCCTAAGAAAATGGATGCGGTCAAGAGTAGGCCTAGACCTCTATCCCTTACCGATATTAGAATCTTTTTGGTTTTGGCCAGTATTATAGAAGGTTGGTTGAGGGCTTCTCCTCAATTTCTTCTCCATTGACGGCATTGACTCAAAAGAAAGTTAAGTTTGTGTGGTCGGAGGTTTATGAGAAAAGCTTCCAAGAATTGAAAGATAGACTTACCTCCGCTCCGGTGTTGACCTTACTAGAGGGTACCGCTGGGTTTGTAGTGTATTGTGACGCTTCTCGAGTGGGTTTGTGATGTGTCCTTATGCAACATGGTAAAGTGATTGTCTATGCTTCACGGCAACTCAAGGTTCATGAGAAGAATTACCCGACTCATGACCTTGAACTAGCGGCGGTCGTGTTTGCTTTGAAAATATGGAGACATTACTTATATGAGGTCCATGTAGATGTGTTTACCGACCACAAGAGTCTTCAATATGTGTTTAGCCAAAAAGACTTGAACCTTCGACAAAGAAGGTGGTTAGAGCTTCTAAGGGGTTATGACATGAGTGTCCTTTACCATCCCAACAAGGCTAATTTAGTGGCAGATGCCCTGAGTAGATTTTCCATGGGTAGTGTGGCTCATGTAGAAGATGAGAAGAAAGCATTGGTTTGTGATGTGCATAGGTTGGCCCAACTAGGTGTCCAACTTGTAGATTCCACTAAGGGTGGAGTTATGGTCCATCATAGTTCCGAATCATCCTTTGTAGTTGATGTGAAGTCTAAGCAACACCTTGAAGAGAGTCATGAGTGAAGACTTAGTCTCCCCCAGCTCCCACAAAATCTCCAAGTTCCAGTCACAAACCACGCTTGCACAACATGGTCTGTGGACCATTGCACGCCCCGTAGATGGGGGCTCGTGGACGAGTCTTGGACCAAGGCCAAAATACCAGTCTCAGACCCAATCCACGAGTGAACAGTACGGTCTGTGGATCCATCCATGCCCCGTGGATGGGAGTCGTGCATGGGGTGTGCAATGCTGTCAAGAATTTCAGCCAAGGGTCAAACCTTTTAAGTAAATTCTAATTAATTAAGTAATGGGTGGGGACAATTATTAATAGTTATTTTTGACCCATATAAACAGTTTTAAGTCATTAAACTTCACTTAACTCCTCATAACTCAAAAGACTCAACTTAAAAAATTCTCTTTCTAGGACTCCATTGAAGAGCCAAGTCAAGGTCAAGCTAGGGATTCAAGAACCAGCCTTTCTTCTCCAATTTCTTGTGGAAATCAAGCTATGGTATGTGTGATTTTCATCCTTGGGTAGCTATCACCCAAGGAGCCCCTTCAAACTATGTTTTTAAGACTTCAAAACCTAGGGTTTTTAATCTACATTATGGGTCTCCTTCCAAAGCGAATTCAATTGTTTAATTATGGTTTATTATGATTGATTATGATGATTTATGGTTGGATTAATGGTGTGTTGATGGATTTTGATGAAAATCTCCTATGGACCTATGATTCCACTTTCTTCCTAAATTGTGAACTAAGGTGTGTCTTGATTGATCATGGAAGTTTGACAATTGATTATGTTTACATCAATTATGTTATTGAATCATGATTTCCCCTATATAATTTAGTGATTACAATAATTTAGGTTTGAATGTGGTTTATAGCCTAGAAGGGCTAATTGCTAGGGTTTGTATATGTTGATGAAGATTCTATATGAACTCATGATATACCTATTTAATGATGATCCTATGCAAGATCCTCCTCCCTTACACCCTTACACATATCTATGCATGAAAGGACTATGATTATGATATTAATGTTGTGTTGATTAAAAGAACATTTTCATGAAAACACCATGAACATGATGTGAAAGGTTTACCAACATATTAAGGATTCTAAGGGTGAAAGGCCATTCTCACCTAAATAATCCATGAGCTACCATGATACCATGATGGTTTTAGTGATAGGCATTCTTCTATGAACATGATTATAAATTAAAGACTTAACATGATTTTTAAACGAGAATTAAGCTTAGCACCGAGTGGATAGGAACAAGAGATGCAAACCTTTTACTTCAGTTAGTCCGGGTTTCTAGTAGCAATCTCCCTATCCCATAACTATCTGCCCACATAGGTTCTTAGCTAGTGGATCCACCTAAAACCTAAACATTTTAGTTCTACCTTAGGCAAGTAGAACACCTCTTTTCGGTGTGGTTCATGACACCGGATTCCATGTAGCTCACATGGTCTATATCGGTTAAGCCTATATTTCCCTACATGACAAGAACATGATCCATTGCATGACAAGAACAAGAATATGAACTATGAACAAGAACATGAGTCATATTCTATGATTACTTAAAGAGTTTTACTTAGTGTGAGTGGGGGTATGGGACTTCACTTATGCATTGCACAAGTAAGCTTAAGAGTGATTGTGGTGTGTGCTTGATGACATGATGATTTATGAGTTAATGTATGCTTTACATGAATATGTACCATGACTATGAATCATGAATATGAACATGAAAATGAATATGAGCTATGTCCTTAACTTCTTAATAAGCTTGCTTAGTACGAGTGGGGGTATGAGACTTCACTTGTACATTGCACAAATAGACTTATAAAGGGGCTATGGTGTGGTTTATTTATAACATGAATATGTATGAATCTATGTATGCATGATATGAATTGATATAAGAGTGATTTCCTTTATTATGAACTATGAACATGAATGTCTCTTTGTCTAAGAGTGTTGACCATGTATGAGGCCAAGATGAGTTTTGTATGATTATGGTAGCCTAGGGTTACTTATGTATGATTTGATCTTGTAATTACTCTAAATGTGCATGATGGCTTTTAAACTTGAAAAATGCATGATTTCAACTAAATGTCCCTTTTATGCATGTTTTACAGATTTTTATGCATGGCTCTATACTTAGTACAATTAATTGTGCTAACACATTTTCTCTACATTATCTTATAACTGTAGGTTCCGGTCGTTGAGTTGCATTTATCCTTTCAAGTGAAGCTTGGGTTGACTATTCCCTAATCTTGGTGAGTCCTCAAGTTTGAGGACGGATTATCCATTTCTTAGTTTCTATTGTACTTCGTATATTGAGACTTTATTGATGTAAAGTTCTAAGTCCCAAACTTTGTATTCTAATATTTTAGATGGTGAATGAGACAAAGTCTAGACTCTTATGATTTCGTTTATGAAAAGACTTCTATAGTAAAAGTTTTAAATTTTTCCGCATCATTACCATGTCTTATGTTATGATTATTCTAAGGGCTTGTATGAGACCCCTCCAGGGTCAAGTACTTCGTGTTATGTGTAGGGGGTACCCCTGGATCGTAACAATAGGGCATGAGCCAAGGAAAAAGGGCAAGAGCCAAGGCAAAGGCCAAGGCTACCCCATTATTGAGGCACACTGCCTCAATTCCACGACCACCACCACGGCCAGTGGTGTGGACCACTGCTCGTGGTGTTGTTCGTGAAGGCAAGGCATGGCTCCCTAAGGGCTGCCTCAAAGTGGCTCACCTTAACGAGCCAGTTCATGGCCAGTGGTCTTGACAACGGCTCATGGGAAGGCCCGTGAAGGTTCCTTCAAATTGTGAAGGCCAAGACACCAAGCCATCGCCATTGCCCAAGGACCACGGTTCGTGGTTTTGACTACGGCTTGTGAGCCTTGTCGTGGTGCTTGGGAGTGGGCTGCCTAGTGAGGGACTTTTTAGTAAATTCATTTTTAGTTAGTTTTAAGTGGGGGTCTTTTTATATGGACTTTATACACCTATATAGACTATTTCAAGTCATTAAAAGCCCCAACTAAGTCATTAACTCCAAAATCCCAAAAGATCCCAAAGTTCATTTTCTCAAAAATCCTCTCTTTAGAAAACCCAAGAAGAAGAAGAGAGGGTCAAGCTAGGTCAACTTCCTCCATTGATACAATTTTTGTGAGGGCTTTATAATCAAGGTATGATAGCTTATTCTTCCTTGGATTCTTCCTTCCATGTATCCCCCTATATTTCCCCCAATTGTGAAGATAAAACTCAATTCTAGCTAGGGTCTTTTCTATGTTATGGGTAGTGTTAAGTATGATTCCCATTGAGTTGACAGTACTTGTTTATGATTGTTTTGGTATTGAATCATGATATTATGATGAATTTTTATGTTCTCCATGGTTAACCCTAGACTAATTGATGAAATTGATATTATGTGGGTTTATGCCATGAAAGGTGAAATTGAGGATTTATAGATTGATCTTCTAGAATAGATGAATTGTATGGTAATTGTTCATGAATATAGACATGTGGACATGAATGGAGGTGGATTATAGTATACATTATGAATCATGACTATTAAAGTTTGAAGTTGAACCTTATATGATGAATTAAGACTAGAATTGCTTAAAGGTGAAGCTTATGAGTAGAATGTCTTGAAATCTAGATATGCATGATGATTGTTTGAAGTAAAGATTTGAGAGTAAGCCTTGTAGTTATGAGTGTCTACTCCTAGGAATTTGAGAGTAAAGGTATGATGAATTATGAATGTTAAGTCTTTGAGAGTAAAGTCTATATGAGAATAAGGGTCTTATAGGTAGAATTATGGTGAAAGGCCTATACTCACCTAGTCTACCTTATGAGTGTTTGAGTTCATGAAGTGACAGAATCACTTGAACATGTATTGATTGTCAAGGACATTCTTCCATGAGACATGAATATTAAACAAGGCTTAATAATGAACCTAGGGGTGTTTGCTTGGCCCCAACTTGATATTGACCAATGAGAAGGAGAGTCACACAAGGTAGGGTCTGGGCTCCAAGTTAAGAGGAGAACCACACCTATTTGATGTGAGGACTATCCAAGTTAAAAGGGGGAACTCTCACGTAGTAGAGTCTAGGTTTTCCCAAAGTTAGGTCTCATGAGATGTAAGCCTTCACCTAGTGGAGTTAGGGTTGAAATCTCTGTATCCAATGAACTGAGACTTACTTAAAAAAGTACCTCATAGTGTTCAAAAGCATAAATGGACGTAGACATGCTTAAGGAAGTATCTCATAGGGTCCATCTTAATTATAAACTTAGAAATTCTTGCGAAGCATCTCCTAGGGTTCAAACTAATAAGCAACTAAGAGTATGCTTAAGGAGTGTTTCATAGTGTTCCAAGGCTTAAAGAGGGGGACAAGTCTCCAAACCAAGAGATATGAGTATGAGGAACTAAAAGCGATACTTAGCATGGATAGGACTATGGGGTCTTATTCATTCATTGAACAAGTATAACTTAAGGTTGCCTAAGGAAGTGTACTCTTATATGATGTATGTTTAGGTAGGATTGTGTTATAGTTGCCTTCCTTGTTATGATTGATTAAAGGTGAGAGATTCCCTTGGTTATGAGAATTAAGCTAAGGATGAGATCCTAAGATGGTGAGTATGTAGGATGGCCTAAAGTGGTACCTAGTGTGAGTTGGATTATGGGGTCTTACTCATACATTGTACAAGTATGACTTAAAGCTACTTATGAGACTCTAAGACTTGACTATGTATATGGACTATGTATGTGACAACCAAAAGGGATACTTAGCATGAATGAGATTATGGTGTCTTATCCATGCCTTGCGCAAGTGTGCTTTGAGGCTACTTGAAATGGTTCTCTTGTGATATGAAGGACTAAAGAGTTGAAAAGGCTTATATGATGCTTATGTTGGAGACTTTGCTTGTGATTATGATATTGTCTCTTATGCTTATAGTTTATTTTTCACGAAGTATTTCTTATGCTTATGGATTATGTCTTATGTTGACTAACCCTTATGATATTATGCTCTTAGGATGTTATGCTAGCTATCATATTTAGTACTTTTGTACTAATGCATACTTTGCCTACATTCACATCAAATGTAGGGTTCAGTGATTTGAGTTCCATTCTTGAGTGCTTTCTAACGGGCAAGGAGTTGAAGATTTAGTGAGTCCTCATAGCTTTGAGGACAAACCACTATTTCCTTTATGTCTTTCGTTTTCATGTTTTGAGAATATTGTATGGGCTGTGTCCCAAAGGTTTTATTCAAAGTTAAGTTTTGATGGTTTGAGACAAAGTGTAGTAAGACTTTTATTTGCTTTTATAAAAGACTTCGATTGTATCGATAAAGTTTTTAAAATTTTCGTACTTTTCTATTATCTTTTGTTATAATATGCCAATGGCTTGTATGAGACCCTTTCGAGGTCAAGTACGTCATGTTACTTCTAGGGTGTACTCCTGGGTTGTGATAAATTGCAACACCCAACTCTAAGTCTACTTCAAAAATTCTTCAAAACCAATAAGAATGGTATTTTTTTTCTAAATCTCTGTTTTCACAATTTTTTTATCCTTTCTCTCTCTTCAAAATGTCAATTTATACTGATACAAGATTTAACCTTTTGGGGCTAATCGGCAAGAAAAGTCGGGCTTTGCCGACCGGTCGGTGATTTGCCAATACCCCCTGTCCATCGACTCTTTTCTTCATCTTTTCATCTAATTTGCACTATGACTTTAGGTGGTCTGAACTAGAGCTAAACATGAGGATTAACGTCAATGGAAAAGGGGCAAGGACCAAGGAAAATGAGCAAGGGCGAAGGCAAGGGGCCAAGGCTGCCTAAGATTGCCAGGGCACTGCCCACACTGCCACAAGGGTCTTTACGACCCGTGGTGGCCACCACAACCCATGGTGCCACTCATGGTGGTGAGACAGTAAGGCCCCCAAAGCTTCCCAAGTTGGCCTCCTTCACACGTGCCACTTCACGTCTCGTGAAAGCCTAGACGAATCATGGGAGTGGCCGTGGTCTTGCCTTCATCATGTGAGGGTTAAGTTAAGGTTCCATATCTACTGGTCAAGGGACCACGGGTACCTTCAAGGTACGTGGTGCCCTTGACGACTCATGTAGAGGGGTGTAGTCCTTGGGCACCCCACTTAAAGTGGGGGTTAATTTGGGTAATTCCTTTTTAAAGGGGTATTAAATGAGGTCATTTCGCCTTAGTTTTATACACCTATATAAGTCATTTTAACTCAAAATACACCCATTCACCTCATTATTTTCCAAACACCCAAATATATCCCCAAAGTTCATCCTCTCCAAAAATTCTCTCTCTAGAAAACTCAAGGAAGAAGAAGAAGAGGGTTAAGCTAGGTCAAGTTAAGTCTCCATTATTTCAAGCTTGGTAGGCTTTGTAGTGAAGGTATCATGGCTTATTCATTGATGGATCCCTTTAATCCATGAAGCCCCCATGTTTCCCCCAATTGTAAAGATGAACCCTGAATTCTAGTTAGGGTTATTTCCTATATTGTAGGTATTGTTGTATGTTGTTCCAATTGAGTGGATAATGATAAATTATGATTGAATTAGTTGTATATCAATTTTTAAGATGAAATTACATGTTTACATGTTTAACCCATGTCTAGAGAGATGGAATTGAAGTAAATGGGTTTTATGCCTTGAAAAGGGAAATTGATGATTTAAAGATAATCTTCTAAGATTGATGATATGTATTGGTAGATTGTTTGAGATTAGGGCTTATAGATATGAATTGAATGAAGTTAAAGTATACATGAGAACCTATGATTGGTATTTATTGAGATTGAGGCTACATGATGAATTATGATTAGAATCACTTAAGAATGAAGCATGTGGTTAAATTGTCTTGAGAATTAGGCATAAATGATGACCATGTGAAGTATTGCTTTGAGAGTAAGGCTTGTGGTCTGAATGTAATGTCTAGGGCATGTAGGGTTAAAGCTAATATGAATGAACTAGGAATGTTAGGTCTTTGAGAGTAAAGTTATTTTGTATGTTGATTTGTGTAATGTATTATTGTGGAAGGACTTTACCCACATGACCTATATTATGAGTATATGTGATTATGCATGTAGTGATTTGATTACTTGAATTGCGATTATATCCATGTCTAATGTAGTCATTCTGTGTTGGTTGATATGAGCTTTGACCCTTGAAAGGGCAATATATGATATTATGCATGTGTTATGAAGGTTATGTATATTCTTTAAGAACACTTTGAGAGTTAAGTGATTATGACTATGATGTAATTGTGGTATTGTTGAAAGGCTATTCTCACATACACACTTATGCATGACTATGAATGAAGTGTCCATGACTATGATAATGTTGTTGTGTTAATTGAAAGGCTATTCCCATGAACAGATAATGAACATGATGTGAAAGGTTTTCTCAGAAAATGATGATTCTAAGGTTGAAAGACTTTCTCACCTATTTGAATCTATATCAAGACATGGACGGTGAAAGGTTATTCTTACGCGTGATCTAAGAGCTATCCTAATGAACTTTTTTGGATTGATTTTCAAAGATATCCTTCCATAAGACATGAATCAAGTTATGACTTAATAAAGTATTCCCGTGGGAATTATGCTTAGCACCGAATGGATATTGCATATGAGATGGAAGCTCCCTTGTTAAGAAAGGCAAGGTTTCTAAAATCAATCTCATGAGATGGAAGCTCCCCTGTTAAGAAAGGCTGGATTTCTAGTAACAATTTCCTTATCCCATAAACTACGTGCCCCCGTAGGTTATTTAGCTAATGGATCCACCTAAAGATAACAAATGATGGTCTTACCTTAGGCAAGTATAACAACCCTTTTCGGTGTGGATAACACTGAATTCCACGTAACCTCACATGGTCTATGTCAGTTAAGGATAATTCCCACAAGGTCAAGTCTAGTATGAACTATGGTTACTCAAGAAGTTTTATTTAGCATGAGTGGGATTTATGGGGTCTGATTCATACATTGCACAAGTATGCTTTGAGGGTATCTATGGTATGTTCCTCTTCTGTTATGATGATCTTTGTAATGAAGATGCTTTTGACTTATGCTTATGATGAATGCTTAGTTTGGATTGTAGCTTGAAAGGCCCTTCTAATACATATGTGACTAAAACTTAATGTTCCCCTGTCTATGAGAAATAAGCTAAGGATGAGATCAAAATATTATAAATATGAATGAGGCTCAAAGTGACTTGCTTAGCATGGGTAGGATTATGGGATCTTATCCATGCAATGCAAAAGCTTGCCTTGAGGTGACTTATGAAGTGTTTTCTCTTATGTTTTGTGGTTCTAAATGCATTGATTATACCTATGACTATGATTTTATCTCTTATGCTTATGACTTATGTTATTGTCTCTTATGATTATGGTATTTGTCTTATGTTGATGAATGCCTCTTATATGCTTATGTTGATGATTTGTGCTACCCAACATATTTAGTACATTATTGTACTAACACATAATTTTCCCTACATTCTTATCAAATGTAGGGTTCGTCAATATTGGCTTCCATCCTCGTGGCTAGGTTCATAGTAGATCAAGAAGAGAAGTTTTGGTGAGTCCTCATAGCATCGAGGACTTGATCACCCTTTCCTTTTATGTCTTTCTATTATGATTAGACTTTTGTATGGGCTGTGTCCTTAACTCTTTTCAAGTATTAGATTGTTTGAGACAAGTGTAGTAGACTTCCACTTCGTTTATGAGACTTAGATTGTATTGAAAATGTTTTAAATTTCCATACTTTTCTATTATGTTATGTTGTGATATGCTAAGAGGCTTACATTGAGTCCTTAGGGGTTTTATGTGTTATGTTACATTTATGGGGTACCCTTGGGTCCTGACAAACTTGGTAATCAGAGCAAAATATTTTGAATGGTTCTAGGATGTCTCAAACCACTTCTAGTAGAGTCTTGTTCATAAATGTGAAGCGCGCCACATTTATGAATATGAGGCTATTGGATGTTTAGGAAACTTCACTTCTTGATTCTCTAAGTTGTGCCATAGAGTTTAACTCTATTAGGTCTTTCTCCAAATCAGTGCCCTGTGGTTTTCAGGATATTACTACTACAAGGGCTTATGCTAGGAGGAATTAGGAAGGCAATGTGGAGCAAGAAGTTCCTCTCCAAGCTGTTCTTCAAGATCCAATTGATCATTTGGCTATGTCTAATGCGGAGAATAGGTTGGCTTTTCATATGTAGGCTCAAGCCATGATTTACAAGTGAATAGGGAGGTGGTAGCTCTGGTGAACCCAATAGTGGGTATGAAAGCTTCAAGAGTGAGGGATTTTATAAGGATGAACCCCCCGGAGTTCTATGGCTCTAAAGTGGAAGAGGATCCTGAAGAGTTTATAGATGAGGTCTCTAAGGTGTTGGATTTTGTGGGAGTGACTCTGTTAGAGAAGGCAGAGTTGGCTTCTTATCAACTTAAAGGGATTGCTCAAGTTTGGTTTAATCAATGGAAAGAGGCTAGACCAGTAGGAATGGGTCCCATAGAGCGGGAAAGGTTCAAGAGTGTTGTTCTGGATATGTTCTCCCCTTAAGAGATGAGAGAAGTTTTAGTGCTTGAGTTCATTAACCTTAGACAAGGTGATATGAGTGTTAAGGAATATGCATGGAGGTTTACCCAATTGTAAGTATGCTCCAATTCTAGTGTCTGATTCTAGGTTGGGAATGAGTAATTTTGTGTCGGGGGTGTCCGATTTAGTAGAAAAAGAATGTCGTATGGCCATGCTTGATCATGATATACATATTTCTCGCCTTATGATTTATGATCATCAAATTGAGGAAGAGAAACTTGAAGAAAGTTTGAGGGAGAAAAAATGGTTGAGGATTGATGATGATAGTTCTCCTCTTGAAAGGTTCTCCGGACAAGGTTCGTCTAGGTTTCCCCCAAGATATAACCTAGAAAGGGTGTCCAACCCCAAGTTTCAAGGAAATAATAGTAGACCCCTATTTCCTACTTGTGTTAGATGTGGCAAAAGACATGAAGGTAGATGTTTAGCCGGTATGGAGGGTTGTTATGGTTGTGGTAGGAATGGTCACAAAATGAGAGATTGCCCGGTACTTACCGCTAGAGGAAGATAGGGTAAGTAAGTTTCTCCTAGTGATTCGAGTATGGATGTTCCAAAGAAAATTAAGTTCTATGATCTCCAAGCTAGAGGTGAACAAGAGTATCCTCCAAATGTTGCTTTCGGTATGTGTTTTATGCTTATTTAGATTCCGGTGTTGCTTTCTTTTTGTGACTTGTTAGACTTGGCTTGATAGACTTTGATGTTGTCTTTGGTATAAATGGGGTGCATTATGTTGATGTGTATTTGATGGTATAACCTGACATAGTCATGATGAGTTTTGGAATACGATAGATTTGATGAATAGGGTGTTTAAGGAATGCCTAGATGTGTTGAGTGAGTAGACTCCTCTGAGAAGGGTAGAAGTGTAATTCACCATGGTTTAAAAACGTCTTGTGTGAAGGATATGAAAGTGTAGTTATGACTTGCTCCGACCTTAGAACTGAAAGAAATGATGCTTAGAAGAGTCTGTATAGGCTAACGCCCAAGGGAAAGATGATGTGCTTAGATAGCAAGGTCTTTGAGTGTTCTTGATGTTCATGATTTGGGATGGTTGAAATTCTCACCTTGAGAGGTGTAGTGAGTTAGGAAGTTTAGTCTTGGTTTGGTAGGCTCATATGAGATCTTGAGTGGTGTTGGTAAGGTTGCTTGTGAACTGACATGGATATAGAAGGGTGTTGGAGATCCGACATTCATAAATTCCTTAAGAAGTGTCGGGAGTGAATGAGAATTTCCCTAATTCAGAAATACCGGTAGGGATCTTAGACCGCCAAGTTAAGAAATAAAAGAGAAGGGAGTTGTTTCCATGGAAATGTTGAGGAGTGGTCTTTTAGTAAGGGTTTTAGTTGAGGGTGTTCCTTGGGAGGCCGAAGGCCAATGAGATGTCCTGGCATCCTTATCCTTTTTCCTTCTATTCCTCCTTTAGCATTTAAATGATGAAGTTCCTCATGGTTGGTGGTTTATGTGAAGTCATGTGTGTTTTAGATAATTCCATGGTTCCTTTATGTGGTGCATGTTCATGAAAAACTTGTGTTTTGAAAGAAAATGGGTTTGCATGCTTGATTTCCTCATGTTGTTGTGAATTGAATATGAGTTGCCTATTTGACTTCATGAGATGAATCGATGAACATGTTTTCATATGTTTTTTGATAGTAAATTGCATTAAGACTCCATGATAATTGTTGAGTATTCATTAAATCTTGGAGAAGGTAATTCCTCCTATGAACATGTTAAATGATGAGTTTACATGCATAATGTGTTGTAAGATGTAGTTCCTACTTCCTTGTGATGCATTGAGTATGTTTGAATTTGGAGTTGATGAAAACCTTAGTTATGTGCATTTAGATGTGTCGCATGCATGATAGGTTGTTAGTCTTGAGTCTTTACTTCTGTAAGTTGTCTAGATTGTCATTCGAGGATGAATGTTCCCAAGGGGGAGACATTGTAACACCCTGAAAATTAGTATGCGAAATTAGAGCTAAACGTGAGGATTAACATCAAGGGAAAAGGGGCAAGGACCAAGGAGAATGGGCAAGAGGCCAAGGCTTTTTAAGCTTGCCAGGGCACTGCCCACACTGCCACGAGGGTCTTCACGACCCGTGGTGCCACTCGTGGTGGTGAGGCATGAAGGCCCCCAAGGTTGCCCAAGTTGGTCTCCTCCACACGATCCCCTTCACGGCTCGTGAAGGCCTAGACGACTCCTGGGAGTGGCCGTGGTCTTGCCTTCACCATGTGGGGGTTAAGTTAAGGTGCCAAAGCTATTGGTCAAGGTACCACGGGAACCTTCAAGGGTCGTGGTGCCTTTGACGACTCGTGAAGAGGGGCGTGGTCCTCTAGCACCCCATTTAAAGTGGGGTTATTTTGGGTAATTCTTTTTAAAGGGATATTAAGTGAGGTCCTTTTACCAAAGTTTTATACACCTATATAAGTCATTTTAACTCAAAATACACCCATTCACCTCATTATTTTCCAAACACACAAATATTTCCCCAAAGTTCATCCTCTCCAAAAATTCTCTCTCTAGAAAACTCAAGGAAGAAGAAGAAGAGGGTCAAGCTAGGTCAAGTCAAGTCTCCATTGTTTCAAGCTTGGTAGTCTTTGTAATCAAGGTATGATGGCTTATTCATTCATGGATCCCTTTTAACCATGAAGCCCCCATGTTTCCCCCAATTGTGAAGATGAACCCCCAATTTTAGTTAGGATTTCTTCCTATATTGAGGGTATTGTTGTATGTTGATCCAATTGAGTGGATAATGATCAATTATGATTGAATTAGTAGTATATAATCTTTTTAATATTAAATTACATGTTAACATATTTAACCCATGTCTCGAGAGATGAAACTGAAGTAAATAGGTTTTATGCCTTGAAAAAGGAAATTGAGGATTTAGAGATAATCTTTTAAGATTAATGATATGTATTGTAGATTGATTGAGATTAGGGCTTATAGATATGAATTGAATGAAGTTAAAGTATACATGAGAACCTATGATTGGTATTTATTGAGATTGAGGCTATATGATGAATTATGATTAGAATCACTTAAGAATGAAGCATGTGGTTAGATTGTCTTGAGAATTAGGTATACATAATGACCATGTGAAGTATTGCTTTGAGAGTAATGCTTGTGGTATGAATTTAATTTCTGGGGCATTGTAGGTAAAAGCTAATATGAAAGAACTAGGAGTGTTAGGGCTTTGTGAGTGAAACTATTTTGTATGTTGATTTGTGTATGGTATTATTGTGGAAGGACTTTACCCACATGACCTTTATTATGAGTATATGTGATTATGCATATAGTGATTTCATTACTTGAATTGTGATTATATCCATGTCTAATGTAGTCATTCTAGATTACAGTAGTATATATTAAATAATATATATTTTGACATGTTAAATTACATTAAAAAGAATTATGAATATCAGAGATTTAATTAATGGTCTTATATGATTTATAATATGTTAATTACAAATAATATATAATAGAAATAGTAATATAATAATCAAAAGGTGAAATAGAGAGTATGAATAGTAGTTCTCCAAATTTGGAGAACTACTATTGACCTCTCTATAATTGGAGAATACATAGTGGTTGGAGAACCCACTCTCTATTTTACTCTCCAAATATAAAGAATAGAAAGTAAAATAAAGAGGGGTTGATGACGGTCTTAGGCTGACTTGGTATAGTAAGATCGTGGGCAACTAGTGCAAGAACGTGAGCAAGTGGTCAAATGTCACACATATGCTTAGTAAAAAACTAAGGATGTGGCATTAAGTTACCGAATGCCACCAAATATCAAGAAACTTTAAATGTGTTGGGTCAAAAAGAAGGTGAACAACAAATGCAAACTGATCTGGAAGGCTAAACCCATATGTATCATTTTAAATACATGACTTGAAAGGATCATGAGGTCCTTTAGAATAGAAAGTTGTACACGTTCTTTTTTTAAGTTTAAGTGCTTACAAAATTTGTACTTCTGGTGCAAGGAAAACACAAAAGATAGAATGAAGTAGTTTATGGATTATTTTAGATTCTTTGAATAAATTGTTACAAATTTTGCGACTTTGTAATGTATTTGTAGTGTCTCATATTTTCATATTTTAATTAAAAGAAAGCATAGATCCTTTTGATTTTTAATAATGGTCTCTATTTATGTAGAACTCTCATGAATCTCTTAATTTACCTATATTTCTTATGACTTTCAGACTCTTTACTTACTTTTATTATTTAAAAGGTAGAGAGGAAGAAAGAAAATGAAGATTTGACACCCCACCCCCACCCCCACCCCCACCCCCCCAAGTAACAGGTAATGAAATAAGAATTTTTATTTCATTATTCTAGTTATTTGGATATTGGAAATGATTATTAGTGAATATAAAGAGTCATCCATCACCACAGACAAATCTCTCTCTCTCTCTCTATATATATAGCTAGATAAAGTTGTCATGTTTTATGTGCTTATTATGTCGATTCTTGGGTTTGACTTGAAAGAACAAGATAAACGCTATTGAATGGTGATTGTGGCTTGTGCAAGTGGATATTGACAAGAGCTTCAAAGATTGTATATTGATTTCATATCTTTTAAATGTTTTTTAAATTGTAAGAATGAGGTTGTATTATTTATTTTAGTTCTTTCATGATTTCTCTTTATTTTGTATTTTATATAAAGTTTTAATTGTCATATATTTATAATTTCTTTTGGTTCAAAATTGTCATGACCCAGTGGTACACCCTACATGTAACATGGCGTATAGGACCCCGAGAGGCCCCATACAAGCCACTTAGCATTCATAACATAAGAAATAGAACAAAGGAATTAAAACAACATTTCAAGTCCAATGTTTATCAAAGCAAAGTTGAAGTCTAAACACTTGTCTTAATAGCAATCTAATACAATAGAATGAAATTGTGACTAACCCATACATTATGTCCAAACCTAAAAATAAGAAAGAATACCGAAACAATGAAATTCCATCCTCGAAGCATTAGGACTCACCAAAGCTCGAAATCTCTCAAGTCAACCTCTAACCACGAAACTGAGAACCCTGTCTGTCGGACCCTACATTTGGGGAAATGTAGGCAAGAGTATGCGTTAGTAAAAAAACAATGTACCAAGTATGATAGCCATGCATAAAACATTTAAATCATGCTAAAAATAACATTTTCATGATATGCAAAACCAAGTTAAAATATAAGATAAGAAGGTTAGAAAACATAAAACGAAATCATGATCAAATGCAAGTAAAACCGTCTTGCTACACATGTGAGATACTTCTTAAAGTAACCTTAGTTCATTATTATTGTGGGAATGAGCCTTAACCAACAAAAAAATTACGTGAGCTATAACATGATCCTCCGGTGTCTCCCACACCGAAAAGGGCTGTCCTACTTGCCAAGGTAGAACCATGAATCTGAGCTAAAGTGGATCCACTAGCTAATTTCTATTTAGACAATCATCCTATGGGGGCACATAGGTAAGGGATAAGGAGATAGCTAGTAGAAAACCCGACCTCAACACAGAAAGAGCTTCCATCTCAATATCCTCTCAATGTTAAGCATAAATTCTACAAAATAGTTATTAATCTTGAATTTTTTCATGATCCATGGAAAGGCACAATTAAGTAACCAATCCAAGCTAAAGTCATATTATCATTCATAGAATGGTGCAATTAAGCAACCAATCCAAACTAGAGACATCATAGGATAGCTCCTTACACCACGTGTGAGAAAACCTTTCACCGTCCATGATCTTTTCATAATAGCTTTAATGCCCACATTCTTTCTTTTCATGCTAGAGAGGCCCTACTAATACTAATGGAAATAGTTTTGAAATCGTGGCCTATAATCATTGATGGCAAATCTGGATACCATACTAATTTAAGACCTAATTTAGGAAAATAGCCCGAAAAGCATTGATGGCAAATCTAGATGTCATTCATGTTATGTGGCCAAGCTTCATAGAACATATAGACAACCTCATCTATAAGCTTTCTTGAATCATAAACATACTTTCATGAACATGCATTCTTTTCAATAATCTATAAGCTTCATCATAGTTTCAAAGTCAATGCATCTTCAAATTCATTTACATATATTTCATAAAGAGAAGACATGCATATTTTCATAAATTAATCTTTCATAGTTCAAGACCCATATTACATCAACATAGCTTGGAAAACATGGATTATGCATGTGTTCATGGTAAATCAACTAACCACATTCAATTACTTCAATTCATGCATAAAAGTTCCTAATTCAATTAAATAAATTAACATTGAAAGGAACCCATGACATGGAAGAAAAACCTAACTCAATTGGGGAATTCTAACTTTGTAAATTGGAGAATATGAGAACTCCATGGAGGAAAATATTCCATGGATAAAAACTATCATTCCTCAAAGTCAATTGCTTATCTTCAATGGAGGAATGAGACTTAACTTGAAATCTAGGTTGAATCCTTCTTCTTCAAGCTTTCTAGAGAGAGAATGTCACGACCCAAGGGTACCCCCTAGACGTAACAAGGCACATAGAAACCCGAAAGGCACCATGTAAGCCACTTAGCATATCATAACATAAGTAAAGAACAATAAAGAGTAAAACACATTTTCAAGTCTTAAGAAATTTTTTTGATAAAAGCAAGCGGAAGTCTAGACTTCTCTCAATTATACATCTATTACAATTGAAGCACCAAATAGGGTCACAACCCTTACAACATAGTTCTCAAATGAAAGTACAAGAAAGGAAACTAGAAAATCATCATCCGTCCTCGAACCATGAGGACTCACCAAAAGCAAGGAGAATAGTCAATCCAAGCTTTGACCAAGAAGGAGATCACTTCAAGAGCCGGACCCTACACTTATGGAAAAATGTAAAAAATATGGGTTAGTACAAAATGCACCAAGTATGATAGCCATGCAAGAAATCATTGAAAATATGCTTAAAAGGATATTTTGGTTAAAAACCATGCACTTTACCAAGTTTGAACTCATCATGAATACATTGGAAAACATAAGTCATAAACCATATTGTCATGCATAGATCATCATATCATAATGGAAACATATCATAAGTACCCTCAAAGTCTACTTGCGCAATGCATGAGTACGATTACCTACCCATACTAAGTAAAGCTTCTTGAGTAGCTATGGTCCATAAATCATATTCTTGTCCACATTAACATATTAGGGAATAAGCCTTAACCGACATATACTATGTGAGCTAAACATGGAATTCGGTGTCTACCCCATATCGAAAAGGGGTTGTCAAGGTAGAACCATACTCTTATTTTAGGTGGATCCACTAGCTAAAGACCTATGAGGGCACATAGTTATGGGATAAGGGGATTTCTACTAGAAAACCTAACCTCATCTAATAGAAAAGCTTCAATCCCAAGAGATTACTACTAGGAAAACCCAACCTCAACTAACGAAAGAGCTTTCATCTCATGTCAATATCCACTCAGTGCTAAGCATTGATTCCCACAATTTAGATATTAAGTCTTGACTTAAATTCATAATCATGGAAGAATGTCTTGACACTCAATCTAACATAATCATACTATAGCTCCTAGATTCATTGGGTGAGAATAGTCTTTCAACCCTAGAATCATCATATTGTGAGAATTCCTCTCACCTCATACCATATTCATACATAATTGTGCACATAAGGATAGTCATCCAACAACACAATGACTAGATCATGAACATATTCACCTTACTCTAAAAGTGTTCATAATTCATATTCATAAATCTCAAAGTCATGCATAATTCACATATCTTGTCCTTCAGGCCACAATCCATCAACACATCTATAACTACTTCATTAGACATGAATGATAACATTATTCAAGTAACCTAACTATAGCAAGCATAAGCTCATATCATCCTTCTAAAATCAACAAATCACATTATAAGATCCAAATTTGGGAAATTAGGGATTTCATGGGTTCTTGGGGGAGTTCATTATAAATCAACAATAAATCATCAATTAAATCATAATCCATCATAAATCAACCATTAAAAACATTTTTGTAAAGAACCCACACGATTGAAGTCAAACCCTAACTTTGGGGAAATCACTAGTTTTGAAATTGAATTTGGAGCAACTCCTTGGATGGAGATTATCCAAGGATGAAGGACTGTCATACCTTAGTTATGATTATCCAAAGAAATTGAGTGAAATAGACTTGTTTCTTCAAGGCCTAGCTCCAATTCTACTCTCGTTCTTCTTTGAGTTCTAAAGAGAGAAATTTTGTGTAGAAGATGATCTTTGTGGTTTTGATTTGGTGTTGGGAAATGATGGAGTGAATGGGTGTATTCTGACTTAAAAAGACTTATATAGTTGTATAAAAATAATACAAAACGACCTCAATTTGATAGGGCTTAAAAAGGAAATACCAAAAATAACCCTCACTTAAAGTGAGTTGCCCAAGTGCCACAAGGGGCCCCATGAGCCGTGGTCCCACTCGCGGACTTGAGGGATTGTCTAGGTTTCCATGCCTTGTAGCCTACATGCCCAAGACAACTTCACAAGGGGGCTCCATGAGCCGTCGAGCAAGCCAGGAGTCGTGGTCCCTCTCGTGGACCTTGAGGCAGTGGCTAGGCCACTTGCTTGCCACCCTTACACCCCTAACTCTCCTCCACGAGCCTTCCCAAGATCCATGGTCTTCACCACGAGCCATGAAGTGGCTCGTGAAGGAGGGCCTTTTTTGGGCACTTTTTGGGGAGCTCACTGCCTAGGCTACAAAGGACCACACCACGAGCCATAGTCGTGGTCGTGGTCACTAGGGCAGTGTCTAGGGGAGAGTGGACTGCCTTGGTCCTCTCCCTTGGCCCTTGACCACCTCCTTGACTCTTACCCTCTCGTTAAGCTCTAGTTTAGCCTACGAACTTTCTGGGTTGCTACAGAGAAATATTTGAGAGTTCTTCTTTTTGGTGAATTTGAAGAGAATGAAGTAATTTTGGGGTTGGAATCACATATATAGGGGTCTTAGTGAAGGGTAAAATGACATAGTATAGGGATAAAATAATTAGGAAAAGACCCAAGTGCCCCTAACATAACTGCCGACCTATGGACGACTGCCGACGAACCGTGGAATGACCGACAGTCCATCCTGCACTATCGTCGTCCATGGTCAGAAAGTGGTTCTTGGGGTCCTAACCTACGGACCCTCCACCACGGACCGTGGTCTGACCGACGGTCCGTTGGTCAAGCCGTGGTTCTGGACCTCTTAACTGAAGTTAGGGTGACCAACCACGGACCACACCTACGGACCGTCATCCCACCTACGGTCTGTAAATGGTGTCGTCGTTGTTGACTCCAAGTTATGAAAAACTTGAATTTTTACCCTTTTTGAAATCCGAGGTGTTACATTATGTCCCACTTGGGATCATTCGTCCTCCAATGAGATTCAAGCTAGCACGAATAGAGTGGGAGAGAAAATGACAACATAATCATCAATGCAATTTTATCAAAATACACATAACCAAGGAGGAAAATCGACTACAAGTTAAAACATATTCAAATTATCATAAGTAAGATAGGAACTAGACCTAGCTGCCCAACATGGATACAATCACATAAATGCACATATCCAAGGAGGAAACTTCATCTCCAAGCTAAAGCATACTTTTTAAAACATATTTTCATAAAACAAACATGCAAGATCATACTCAAATGCACATAAACATAAAGCAATCAATTAAACTAAATCATATTTTTGGAATAAAAATTTTCATGAGCAAGCATGCATGAGGACACATGAGGATGACTAAGACACCAGAATCCTAAAGAGTGAACCATGATGGCTAAGACCTCAAGCTAGACTCCAAGATAGAAGGAAAGAGATAGGAATACTAAGAAGTCACATCGCCTCCAAACTTTCACCCACCAAACCATAACAAAGAACTCTTCCAAAAGCAACATAGTTCGACTCACGTACCAATCATGAAGCACACTATCTTCACCTTGGGAGCAAACCTCACTAGTCTTTTCAAATCCATATCCCTCAATCTAACCATAACACAAACATCTTAACAACCATTGAACCATTGATACAAGTAAACACCTAAGAAGTTTTCACAAATATTTTCAAGGAATACTCCAAACACAATCACCATACATGGAGTCTTGTCATATCCAACGAAACACCCAATACGAAGCAATACATACCCACATGCTAAAAGACCTTAACTTAACAATCACCGCATCTGGGGAATCCTCATGATCTTCTTGAGTTTGAAGAGCATAGAAACTATCTTGTTTCCAACCACCACTAGGACCATATGAAGGGTAGGGTTGAGCCCGTCGATGACTATCTCCCTCATTTCAAGCAACCGAAGGACATTTCCTTATTTTATGATCCATCTTAGCAAAACCAAAATAAGCATTAAAACCGGCTAGACATTTACCCTCATGTCTTCTCCCACACTCCCTACACTTGGGCCACATTTTCTCACTACCACCCTTACCTTGAGAATGATTTCTTCCATCGTACATTGAAAGTGAAGACTTACCATCATCCCTTTTTTCCCTCTTTGAATCCCTAGTTTTCTCCTTAAGCTTTTTTTCTTCTATTTGTTGTGTATGTATCATTAGCCGGGAAACATCCATCCCGTTAACTAGCATGGCGGTTAGGCCATCTTTGACCACTAAGTCAGAAGCACCCGATACAAACTTACTCATCCTTGCCCTTGGGTCGGCAACCATAGTTGGAGCATATTTAGACAATTGCATGAATTTCAAAGCATAGTCCTTCACACTCATATCTCCTTGGTGAAGGTTAATGAGCTCAAGTACTTTTGCCTCTCTCATCTTAATGGGAAAGAACTTAAATTTCTCCAAATCAAGAGGACCCTCATCTACCGCCCTCTCTTCTTTCCATTGGCTGAACCAAACTTGAGCAACACCCTTAAGTTGATAATCGGCCAATTCAGCTTTTTCCATCAGCGTCACTCCCATGATTATCAACACATTATACACCTCATCAATGAACTCTTGAGGATCTCCCTCAACCCTAGACCCATGATAATTCAGAGGATTCATCCTAAAAATGTTCCTCACTCTAGTTGTCATCGCACTCACATTTGGGTTCATGAGAGCTACAACTTCACTATTTTCTTGAGCCATCATAGCTTGGGCCAATGCATGGAATGCTGTTCAAAACCCATCATTAGTCACTTGCTTAGTTATAGGGTTGACCGACACTTGGGGAACCTCTCGTCTCACATTTTTACGAACATTCATATTCCTTCTTACGGGATTCCTTCATTGAAGCATATTCTGAAAAACATAAATAGGGGTTAGGAGAGAAAGACACATAGAGTTACACTCTATCTCACGGTATTTAAAGTAATGAAAGGAGTGGAGTTTCCTAAACATCTTGTAGCCTCTTATTCATAAATGTGACGCGCTTCACACTCATGAACATAACTCTACTCGACGTGGCTTATGAGACATCCTAGGACCATTCTAAACATTGTGCTTTGAATACAAAGTTTGTCACGATCCAGGGGTACATCCTAGATGTAATATGAAGTATAGAACCCCGAGAGGCCCCATATAAGCTACTTAGCATTCCTAACATAAGAAATAGAACAAAGGAATTAAAACAACATTTCAAGTTCAAAGTTTTATAAAAGCAAAGCGGAAGTCTAAACACTTGTCTCAATAGCCGCCTAATACAATAGAATAAAATTGGGACTAGCCCATACATCATGTGCAAAACTGAAAATAAGAACGAAAACGAAAACAATGAAAATTTGTCCTCGAAGCATGAGGACTCACCAAAGCTCGAAATCTCTCAAGTCAACTTCTAACCAAGAAACTGAGAACCCTATCTGTTAGACCCTACATTTGGAGAAATATAGGCAAGAGTACGTGTTAGTACAAAACAATGTACCGAGTATGATAGCCATGCATAAAAAAACATTTAAATCATCCTAAAAGGACATTTTCATTATATGCAAAACCAAGTTAAAACATATGATACAAGGGTTAGAAAACATAAAATGAAATCACGATCAAATGTAAGAAAAACAGTGTTTGAACACATGTTAGATACTTATTAAAGTAACCTTAGTTCATTATTATTGTGGGAATGAGCCTTAACCGACATAAAGACCATGTGAGCTATAACATGATCTCCCGATGTCTCTCACACCGAAAAGGGTTGTCCTCTACTTGCCAGAGTAGAACCATGAATCTGAGCTAAAGTGGATCCACTAGCTAATTTATATTTATACAATCATCCTATGGGGGAACATAGGTAAGGGATAATGAGATTGCTACTAGAAAACCTGACCTCAACACCGAAAGAGCTTCCATCTCAATATCCTCTCGGTGCTAAGCAAATATCCCATAGAGTAGTTATTAATATTGAATTGTTTCATGATCCATGGAAAGGCACAATAAGTAACCAATCCAAGCTAAAGTCATAGTATCATCCATGAAAAAGTGCAATTAAGCAACAAATCCAAGCTAGAGACATCATAGGATAGCTCCTTAGACCATGCGTGAGAAAACCTTAAACTGTCCATTATCTTTTCATAATAGCTTTTAAGGTCCACATTCGTTCACATTATGCTAGATTTGCCCTACTAATACTAATGGAAATAGATTTGAAATTGTGGTCTATAATCATTGATGGCATATCCGGATACCATACTAATTAAGACCTAATTTAGGAAAATAGCTTGAAAAGCATTGAGGGAAAATCAAGATGTCATTCATGTCATGTGGCCAAGCTTCATAAAACATATAGACAATCTCATCTATTCACTTTCTTTAATCATAAACATACTTTCATGAACGTGTATTCTTTTCAATAGTTCATAAGTTTCATCATATTTTCAAAGTTAATGCATCTTCAAATTCATTAGAGAAGACATGCATATTTTCATAAATTCATCTTTCATAGTTCAAGACCCACATCACATCAACAAAGATTGGAAAACATGGGTTATGCATGGGTTCATGGGAAATCAACTTAAAAACATGTAATTACTTCAATTCATGCATAAAAGTTCCTAAATCAATCAAATAAACTAACATTGAAAGGAACCATGACATAAATAAAACCCTAACTTAATTGTGGAATTCTAACTTTGTAAATTGGAGAATTTGGGAACTCCATGGAGGAAAGGCTTTCATGGATGAAAACTATTGATAAGTCCACGATTTGGACTCATTTGGGGCTATATCTTAATAGATTTAGTGTCCTCAAATGCATATTTTATGCCAATAACTGATGTAAATCCTTGATTTCAGGTATTTGGATTGAGGAACAAAGCATGGACACTAATGAGCAAAAAAAAACAAGGCAGCTTAAAGAACGAAGAAAAGAAGGCATGATGATTGCCTAACCCATTGGCGAGTCACCGATGATCTCACCTAAAGTTCCAGTGTGCCAAGCCATGAAGGAGAAAATGAGGTCGGCGATAGAAAGGAGCAATCGATCAGTCACTGAATGGTTCCGCAATGCAATGTTATATCGTCCAAAGTTACAGAACTTGATGTTGTTGAAGCCCAAAGCAAAAAGGCAATGGAATTGACCAAAGGGCGGATCGCCGAGTGGATCGGCGATCCCGACTTAATGCAATGATAGTCCTTCGCAGCGCATTTTTTACGACGATAAATACATTTTAAAATTCTTAGCTATTTATTTTTGTATGTAGTTTTCATTATAGAATTATCAGTTTTGAAGTTGAGAGCTGAAAACTGAGAGTATTGAGACAATATTTCCTTAGCTTTGAAGATTTCCATTTTTGAGAAATTGGAAGTGGGTCTTTGAGATTCTTCAACCTTGACCTTTGTAAAGACGAAATTAATCTTACCCAGTTGATGGAAACACAATTTGGTAACGATTTTTATCTTTTTATGATGTCTAGCTAAAACCCCAATTCTTGGTGTGTGATTATGATTATAGGTTGATTTAGCCGCTGGGTATTGTTAATTGATAGTTTAAATTCTGTTTAAAAGTGATTTCATTTAGTAATTGTGGCTTAATCTAAAGGGTTTTAGTTGCAAATGCAACTCTACTTTCGTGTTTTTGGCTTTCGAGAGAGAGAGGTTTTAAAACCAAGATTACTAATTTGATGGTCTGTGGGTATTGGATTGTGATGGGGTCAGCTCGAGAGAGTGAATCCTAAATCCTTTTTACGCACATTCAGCTCGAGAGAGTGAATGGACTAAAGTATAGGTTGTTCTTAATTGCTTCTTATTGGCGTTCGAGAGAAACCAATTTGATTCGGAGTAAATCGTTCGAAAGAAATTTAATCTCCACTAAAGTCTAGCTTATTCACTGATTTACTATTAATTTCAATCACCCATTTGTCTACCTTAGCCCATAATCCAATCAGATCCCAAGAACCCGTCTCTATACTTGATATTTTCGTGTTATTTATTATTGTAGCTGATAGTTGAAACCAAAACCCCCTGTTATTTGACACTTGTGTTACCTCAAAATTGAACCATGCTTTTATTCGTAAATATTTTTATCTATGATTGACTTGAGCACATTCATGCTTTTTATTGATTCTCAAATATGTACCACTCATGTGGGGTTCGACCCCCACTCACTTTGTTGGGTTATATTACTGACTAAAGATCATTGGCACTTAATATTTGATGAAGTGTCTTGATAAGTGAAATTAAAATGGCGCCGCTGCCGGGGACTGGTGTTGTTTGAGAATCTTTAATTAAGTTGAGTTTTGTTCTTGTTAATTATAGTCAAACTTAATTAATTTTAGTTTTGTTTTGCTTGTTTGTGTTTTGAAATAGGAAGTATGAGTGTGAACGGCAGCAATGGCAGCCAAGTAGGCCATCAAGATGACATCAGAAACCTCAACGATGTCAACGAGCCTAATGCTAACGACCCCTATTTATGGGTGGTATTGGTGCCATTCACTTGCCTCTAGCCGAAGGGAATGCAGTGATCCACATCACAGGTACTATGTTGCAGTTGTTTAAATTAAAGGGGTTGTTCAGTGGTTTGGCTCATGAGGATCCCCATGAGCATATTAGAAATTTCGTAGATGTATGTGGACCGTTCTCCTTCAACATATCCCAAGAGTCGGTCCGATTGAGATTGTTCCCGTTCTCTTTGATAGGGGAAGCATGTAAGTGGCTGGCTAAATTGCCACGTGAATCAATCAATTCGTGGGAGGAGTTGATCACTGCGTTTCAAGTGCGATTTTTCTGTCCTTCAAAGATGATGACTCTTCGGGATAGCATTCAGAGCTTCAAGCATCTAGAAGGCGAGCCAATTCATGAAACTTGGTTGTGATTCAAGAAATTGGTGCTTCAATGCCCCACTCATGGCTTGCTTGATAACGTGTTGCTGCAATATTTTTACCAGAGCCTTGACTCGGTAAACAAGGGTGTTGCGGACTAACTTTCTCCAGAAGGTTTGATGCAGCAACCTTATGTGATAGCGGCTCAGCTCTTAGATGGAAAAACCACAATCAATCGAGCATGGTATACCCGTGAAGACCAGGTCTCCCCTCTCACATTTAAATTGACCAAGGAGCAGATTGAGATTTACCAAGAGAGGGACCAGAACATGGCAAAGATCATGACACAACTTGACATTTTGTCCAAAAAAGTCATGGGAGCTGGTGCTCGAAGTGTCAATGTCATAGGTGTCGGGTGTGTTAATCCGGATGAGTCCAAGTTTGAGTCCTTGTATAATAAAGAGGTGAATTTCCTAGCCAACCAAGGCGGTGGTTATCATTCAAACTACCCGAGGCAGGCTGGTAACCAAGGTTGGAATAGAGATGAAGGTTGGAAAGATCGTGATCAAGAATGGACGGACCGAAATCCCAATTGGAAGGATGGAGAGAAGGATAGGTATGTGCCTCCCCACGAACGCCAAAACAAAAGGATTCGAAAGGTGGCCAGTCTGAGGGTATGGTCTCTCGTATCCTCTACAAAGTTGAGTGGTTGGACAAGATTTTGAAAGTAATGAAAGAAGACGTGTCGACCCTTAGTCAGACTATTACCTCTCATTCAGTATCGATCAAGCAATTGGAGACCCAAATGGGTCATATCTCGTCTCATTTGAACGCGACACAGCAAAGGGTTTTGCCTAGTGATACTATGGCTAACCCCAAGAATGAGGTTTGAGTGTGGACTTGTGTCGTGCCGCGACGTTAACTAAGGCATTGCTTGAGAGGCAACCCAAGTTTAATTTTTTTTATTTTACATTTTGAAATAATGGTATGTTGAATGTGCATGTCAAAGTGTGGAAAATGTTTGAAAAGTGCAGGTTGGTGAGCTGATAGTACAATCAGCACATCGCCAAAGAGGTCAAAGAGCCCGACTTGGACCGCCATTCGACTCAAGACAATTTTATATTAGAGTCTATAAAACTCAGCGAACCTAGGAGCAACTTGGCGAATCGGCGACCAGGTCAGCGATCGCGATCTAGTCCGCCGTTTGGACCCCCACATTAACTAGAGGTCCTGTAAAACTCAGCGAGGTAAGTGCCCACTTAGCGTGTCACTGAGTGGGTTGGTGATCATGACTAATGTCGCTAAATGGGCAAGACATGGACGGTTTTTAAAGGCCAAAGGTTTAAACTTCCAACTCTTTCACTTTTCCTCACTTTTGAACTTCCCAAACTCACACCCGCAAAGTATTTCCTTTATTTCTTGCATTTTTATCGTATTTGAGTAGGTGATTTTGTGTTCGAAGTGGATTACTTTGCCGCCTAGCATTTCAATCTTGATTATTCGGCATCTAAGGTTGGTTTTCCGAACCCCGAGTTTATTGTTAGTGATTTTGTACTCATTTGCAATGATCTGATCTTAGTGATGTGTGCCGGACCTCTCTGATCTTAATTGTTTTAGTATGTGCCTGTGTTAATTTGATAATCTTTCCCGTAATGTTTATATTGTTGAATTCCCGTGAATTTTTGCATTAAAATTGGTTAACATTTGTGGGGTTGTGCTTGCATTTTGTGGGTCTAGTTGGGTGAAGTCTAAGTAGCCCGTATTTATGCCAAATGACATATTTTTCCCAATGATGGAGCAGTTACGTCATTCTTAAGGGCAAAAGTCATCAAATGGACAAATTTGGCAAAACCGGGAGAAGTCTGAGTATCCTGGGGGCATGGGTCTATTGGGTCTGAGCTTAATTTGATAAGTGCATGTTTTGATTTTGTTTTCGGGAGTTGTGGGGTTGAATTTGAGAAGTTGGGTTGAAAGTAGGGACGTTGGTTCGTTTGGCGAGATGGGTCAAGCTAGCCGAACCACTCGGCGGTTCACCGAATCTCGCCTTTAACTTCATGCTAAATGAGTAGTTGGGTTCTGTAACTTTCGGCGATAAGTCTGAGGTCACTGAAAGCACTCGGTGACTCGCCAAAAGTCCTTTTTGATCGCCTTTTGTCTGCACTCCTAAGCCTTAATTGCACTGTAACTTTCGGCGAGCTAATCCTTGCTCACCGAATGTTGTCGGTGATTCGCCGAAAGGCCTTTCCATCACCAAAATGCCAAATTTTTCTAAGAAATTTGAGTCAATCCTTTCGGCGAGCCCGATCTAGCTTGCCAAAGAGATTTGGCGACTCGCTAATGGTTTGGTGAGTCTGTCTGCAATAGCTATTTTTCTGTGCTTTTGATTGAATTGTTTCTAATTTTTTCTCGATGTTTTGCAGAAATGGTAAGGAGCAACATCGACATGCCAACACGAAAAAGAGCACGGGGTATCATAATCAATGAAGGGAGATCAAATCCTCCCAAGAAGGAAAGGCAAGAGCTCCCAGTAAGAGACAAATGCAAAGGCAAGGGGCCCACATTTGAGAGAGCGATTGCTGACTCCCAGGATGTTTTATCTGAGCTTGAGGATGACCAGCCTTTACAGTCCTGGCAGGCTGAGATTCGGGCTAGATCTCACCCT
The DNA here is from genome assembly GCA_036250405.1 of Solanum raphanifolium. NCBI lineage: Eukaryota > Viridiplantae > Streptophyta > Magnoliopsida > Solanales > Solanaceae > Solanum > Solanum raphanifolium. The sequence continues at coordinate 2,096 of JAJOOE010000315.1, read as the reverse complement.
GACTCAGCTAGAGTCCCCTCAGCTTCTACCCCAACAGGTTCAGTGCTTGCTCCTGCACCTCCTGTGCCACCAGTCGTCCCTCCTCCCAAGCTTCTCAATAGGTTGAAGGGTAACGGATTGCGAACTATTCTCGAGGAGAAACTGTTGTCCATAGAGGGCCTTGAGGGCAAATACTCTGATGTGAGGAACACCCTCCACTTCCACATATTCGAGCAGTTCTCCAGGCCCCTATGTTCCTTCATGGGTCTAGTAGTTCTATACAGCGTATGGTGACTTGGTTCCAAAGAGCAAGAAGAAGGCCAGCGAATTCAGACCGGTTAAATTGGTTGTGGTCCGGGGTAAGTAAGTTGGATGCAATAGCGAGTACATCAATATTGTACTTGATAGGAGTCTAAGAACTACAGAGGCATGTGAGGGCTTGCCCACTACTCAGTCCTTGGATGACCTGAAGGGCTGGCTGGCTCCATTGATTTGCGATATCACCCTGAGATGGATCGAGGCAGGAGTTCCCATAGAGAAGATGGATTTGAGTATTGTTGCTCGATTTTGGTTTGGCTTCATTAGCAGCACCATAATGTCATCCCAGACGAGTCCAATCTGCGCCACCCTAAGGGGGCCTGCCTTGGAGCTATAATATATCGGAGTAGCAACAACTTGGGTATCATACACCAACCCAAGGCGAGGCAGACAAGTACCATATGAACACATGCTTTCCAAGTGATCTATGATGAGATAGTGAACTACTATGCAGATAGATTTACTAATGCGAAGCTACATATACAACACATGTCAACTAGCTCAACCAAAACATGTGATAAGTAAAACTATGAATACAGATGATAGCTTTATAATGCCTATAAAGCCTCTACTAGAATCCATGATTGTACCACTACGAAAATATGCATAGTAAAGACTCGGCAAATCCCCGAATCAACCTGGAGCTCACCAACAACAGCTGAGTATCATGTGCTTCTATTGGGGAGACCTACTAGCTGAGTACATGTACCTGCAGCATGAAATGCAGCGTCCCCAATACAGGACGCCAGTACAAAATTTTTTACTGAATATGTAAGGCATAATACAACATATATAAAATGAGATCTCAAATGAAACCAAATACAAATAGATAAGGATTTGAGACCACCTTTGCTTATACTTGTGGAATGTTGTATGTCACATTCTTTTCTTTACTTTTCTGTACTTTATAATCTTTGTAGGGCATATGATACAAATGACCAGTTGTTCAGTGGTAGAAGAGGTTGACCCATGCTAGGCTTTTTAACCCCTGGGATGTTGTCCTTATAATTCCCTAAATTGGGATCGGCCCATTCTAGGCTTTCGCCCCTGAGCTGCCACCCTTCTATACCAATTGGGATCGGCCCATGCTAGGCTTTCGCCCCTGAACTGCCACCCTTCTATACCAATTGGGATCGACCCATGCTAGGCTTTTACCCCTGGGCGGACCCATAATTATACAGAATCATTTTACCTTGTCTCTTTAATCTTTGAGATTGTTCTTTTGATGTTCACAACTCTTTTGAGATTGTTCTTTTGATGCTCATAACTCTTTTGAGATTATTGTTTTGGTGGTCTTAATCATTGTTGAGATTTGGAACTATAGACCAGTAGTAGAAGACATATGAATATGGACTTAAGATAATAACAATGACATGGGAAGAAAATGTGATACCATCATAATACTTAGGAGCTTATATGACTCAGTAAGCATTTTGACATCTCAAATTGAGGCACCTATCACAAGTGAAGACATTTAACAGTCATCCAAGAGATTTGAACTCTATATGATATCCAAATACTTACTAACTAATATCAAATACAAGGTACATGAACGTGGAACCAAGGGAGCACATGGGCAAATTTAACGTAGGGACGGATACATATTCCAAGTAAGTACATATAAAATGTACAATAGAGCAAGTAGGGATCTTGTGAGGTAACATTATAGTTTAACACAATGGGAGTAATAACCAATAAAGGGAACATATGGACATTTGAAAAGATGACATATATGATGTAATAGACAATTGACGCAAGTTGGCAAGATATGGGCAGATTGTATATCCAACATATAAAGT